>JACJUY010001711.1:37795-72982 GCA_014220935.1 Platorchestia sp. MABIK | reverse complement strand
GAGGCAGCAACGGAGGCAGCAACGGAGGCAGCAACGGAGGCAGCAGCGGAGGCAGCAACGGAGGCAGCAGCGGAGGCAGCAACGGAGGCAGCAATGGAGGCAGCAACGGAAGCAGCAACGGAGGCAGCAACGGAGGCAGCAGCGGAGGCGGAGTCCCAATAAAGCCGTGCCCTGCGGCCGTGTTTGCTCGATGCCTCTCACGCTCGCAATAAGGAACACTTGAGCCGTAACGGCCGAGGTGGCAGCTCTGATTAGTTGCCACAGTGGCAGCTCTGATTAGAGGGCTGCCCTCGTGGCAGCTGTGATTAGACGGTTGCCACCGTGTCAGCTGTGATTAGACGGTTGCCACCGTGTCAACTGTGATTAGACGGTTGCCACCGTGTCAGCTGTGATTAGACGGTTGCCACCATGGCAGCTGTGATTAGACGGTTGCCACCGTGACAGCTGTGGTTTGAGGGTTGCCAGTGTGGCAGCTGTGATTATAGGGTTGCCACCGTGCCAGCTGTGATAAGACGGTTGCCACCGTGACAGCCGTGATGAGACGGTTGTCACCGTGGCAGCTGTGGCTCTCAGAATGCGTCTGGAATAAATGTGACACCCAGAATACGTCTGGAATAATTTTGAGACCCAGAATGCGTCTGGAATAAATGTGGTACCCAGAATGCTTCTGGAATAAATGTGGCACCCAGAATGAGTCTGGAATAAATATAACACCCAGAATGCGTCTGAAATAAATGTGGCACCTAGAATGCGTCTGGAATAAATATAACACTTGAATGCGTCTGGAATAATTGTGTCACCCAGAATTTAGCATGAGCTCATGTAGTTACAAGCTTGAGGTTGGGGTGAGATATGTAACTTGGAACCATATTTTCATTTTACCATTTTATTTTTAACCATTTTATCAGCGTGCTCAGGCTTAAGTGTACGTCCATGATTATAATTCATGTGCCTGCTGTTGTTTGTTCTTCCGCCAATATATTTATTATATATATATATATTATATATTGAGTAATTCTACCATCCCCGATTATTTGATTGCAGTTAGTCGTTACTGGGGAATCAAAACCGATTTTCAGTTTAGAATATTTCACGTTAAACAGTATTTCAAGTTTTTCAAAAATTGTAGATCCTCTGAATTTCTTGCAAAAGTCAGTTCGAGAACATGGTATTCATATCACCGCAAATTAAAATCATATTAACCATAAATTCCAATAATAGGGTGGCCGCAAAATGCTCACTGTCTCACTGTTGAAAACAAAATGAAGTATGATTTTCAATTAGAATGTCGCCGCAAATGGTCACAATCGCACTGTCAGCTTCACAAATTATAATGAAATAACTTCTTATTTTCTGTTTTTATGTGGCTGCAAGTGGCCACAGTCTCGGTGTGAGCTTCACACATCAAAACCAAACAAACTTCTATTTCCAGTTTGGATGTTGGTGCAAGTAGCCACAGTCACACTGTCAGCTTCACAAATTATAACAGAATAGCTTCTGATTTTCAGTTTTCATGTGGCCGCAAATAGCCACACTCGGCGTGAGCTTCACACATCAGAATCAAATGAACTTCCACTTCCAGTTCGGATGTTGCCGCAAGCAGCCCCACTCGGTGTTAGCATTACGATCCGTCCGTGCACACGTCAGCCAGCCTCGAGGAACGGCTAAACTTGCGCCCCACACCAGCAATTGAATGCGAGGAGGATATGGGAGAGGAACTCCTTCATTTGACAAACTTTTGCAGGCAAGGCGACTGATTTGCTGGAATTAACATGCAAATTGGAACCCTCGATTGCTTTTTGGGAGCGCACGGATTGGGAACAAGGGCTTTTTTGCAGACGTGAGTCCCTCGAGAGCAGCAAAATGAGAGAGACGTCGTCGTCATCCAGGCTGGAATAGTAACCATGAAGAGTTAAAGGTAAAGTTTAGGGTATTTGTTATGAGATAAAATAAGTGAAGCTCAATTAAAAGTTTGAATACGGAAGGTATGCGTTCCCACAAAAAATGCGAGAAGTGGAGAAAAAGTATTTTTTTTTTAATTGAAATTTTCGTGTCTTTACCTAGTTTATTCTATTTTATGCATTTAAATTTGTTTCTATGTTCTCTAGGTGAACTAAACAAAACAAACCATACATCAAACAATATGTTATAAAATTCACGAAAAAGTATTCCGGCAAATATATTAACAGAATATCAGGCAACGTTCTTGACAGAATCTCACGCAGTGTATTAGACAGTGTATCATGCAAATTGCCACGTTTTACAACAAACAGTTTACTAAACAGTATATCACTCAGTTTATTATACAGTAAACTGAATTACATCACACAGTATGTCATCCACCATACAAAACAATACACCAGGCCTATACCAGAATGGAAATTATTCAATATACCAGAACACGCCGGAATAAACGATGCGAGAAGTTCTTTGGTTTCAGTCGCAGAATTTCCTTACTTTTTTGTTTCTAAACTGGGGGATAAATTCTGAAGTACGTTACGTAGAATTCACGTTACGTTTAGAAACAAAATTTTCTCTAGGAAATTGTTCCAGAGTTTGAAAATTCAACATACGATACGCAAAGGCAAAATTTTTTTGGTTTTCTCAACAAATTACGAATTTAATGAAATGTAGTAGCGTTGCGTGAAAGATTCTCTCGTATTTCAGAATAACAAGTTGAGTGCATTCAAGTGAAGTCTTTCGCTGGGAAAAATTCTCTCATTTTTATCCTGTCAGCTGCTACACACGTGTGGTTTGCGTCCAAATGAAATCTTGAGAATCTATTTTCAAACAGAATATTTAACTTTCGAAATTATTCTTGGAGGCAATTTACAATTTTAAAGAAAGTTGAAGCAATTTATTCCATGTACACTATAAATTTACAATGCGTGAAATATATTAATGCAAGTTGAACTTGCTTACATCCGACCAACTTACACACTTTCCATTAGAAACGAAACAAATTCGCATCTTGAACGGTCCAAAATAATTAATGTCTCTGTTATACTTCTCAGTATAACTGTCAATGGTCTACGATCAAAGAAAAAAGGAAACAACGCTAAGAACTGAGAGAGGCGACTGGCAGAGTTTCTTTCCATAAAAGTTCTAAAAGAACCACATAAGCTGAAGATGTCAAAAGTCTATGGTCTGCGAGAATATCAAAACGTCTATACCTTCCAGAATCATCGACTCGTCAGGACGCTTTCGATACGACGCGGAGGCGCCGACAGAAAATGGCAAGAAGATCGACGTATCATTTCATGCTATGTTTTCTTAATGTTAATCGTGTAAATGGGGATTTTGGTATAACTATATTTTTAGAATTAATTATCAATGTGTTTGAATTGTTTTAGAACACAGCTTCTGTTAATATTCTCGTTCGTCAATTTCATAATTAGTAGGTAGCATCTTGCGGGGGAGCGCCGAGACGGTTGCCTTCGAAGGACGAGGCAGTTAGGCGCGAGGGTCCGAGGCGAATACATTTGAAGAAGTGGGGCACTCGAGAACGTTAATCGCCTCGGTCCAGTTAGGACCGAGAGCATACCTTTCGTCCTTAGCAAACTTCGGCTAAACTACGAATCCTATCACGCCCTCTTCAATATCAATAATCAACTTAAGCGCGTCCTCGTTCATTTGATAGTGCCCTAGAACGTTGGCATCCACCGTCTTACTGTCAACCACGGCGCTAAGATGGCAGTCCGATTACGAGAAGTCAGCCCGTCAACAATCACCCACAAATAAGATGAGTGAGTATTCCCACATTCTGTGTCTTGGTCGAGTGTTGTATTAAAAATTTCTCCATCTTGGATTTCTTCATCGAGAGAGAGAGAGAGAGATGAATATTTGAATCTAATGATAATGAGATGCACGTCAACAATTGTCTTGTATAGCTCGTGCTCACGCTTACCTTACCGAAATTAACGATAAATACCACATCACGAGCAAATAACCTAACATCACGTAATCGATGTAATCCATTCAACATAAATAATTCCATGATGAGTGGTGGCAGCTTAACTTATACTTTATTTTGATTAATAAATAATAAATAAAATAAAAGAAAGTGACGAATGGAAAAGTCACGACGTTTAAACAACACGAAAAGATCAACACACACGGAGCAACCATTACATCTCATTTTCCACATGAGTAATTAGGGCATAAGTAATTAGTAAACTACTAGTAATTACCATTTCCTTTTCCACAAAACTAATAGAAAAATTTGATATTTTTCGCATAAAAAATGGAGAGGTTTTGTGTTAGAGTAGGTAGAAAGATAGAGGGTGCCTGTATTGCAGGCTGAGTGAGTATGCAATTTCAACAAACGCGTCTCTGCAAAGAAAAGCGAAAAAGTAGGCAGCATAGCCTCAGAAACGATGGAACTAAAATTTTTTTTTTTTTAGTATAAAAAATTTGTAAATAAGTAAGTTGCCCCTCTGTACTTCTTTATTGTTGTGATGCATGAATAAATACTTATTTTTAAATTTTGAAACCTTCGCTGCGATGTAGTTTGAGCTATTGAAGCACTAGCAGACCTATGTCACGACTGCTACTCCCCTCTGTATTTTTTTTCTCCTTAAAGGAGAAAGGTCATGCAAACGCCATGAGTAAAAAATTTGTCTACGCCAAATTTTCGTACGTATAGCATTACTAAGTATTCAAAGTTTCAATGTTCAGGAGTGAAACCAGGGCCTTGCATCACGAGAAACTTGACCCTTTCATCCTCGCAAGACCTGCTCATTTCATCGCAACCAAACATAATGAGCACTGCCCAACTGTGTCTCATGTTTTCAAGTGCGGTGAATTCAAGGCACATGAACACCAGTCATAAATCATCCGGCACTCTCTTAGTGTAATTTACGAGTGGGTCGGCCCCCACCAAAGCCATCTAACCCATTCTTGCGTCGCAAACTTTTGTAAGTGGTCGGCAGCGGCAGGAGGAGTCGCAATAGGACTCGGAAGGCATAAATTTGAGCGCTTTAGTGCATTGCCTGCCTAGAAAGTTGGGCAGGCAGCCCGCTGTTTGTTTCAATTCGGCCTCAGCTTCTTGATCGCGGAAACTCTCCGTTGGATTCATCCTCAACTAGCGTGAAGGGAACGCGACACTGACGATGACACTTGCTTCCCCCGCGAAAGTCTATTTGTACAAGCAGGAAGTGGGAGTTAATGAACGTCTGCATTAAAATAGTGCCTGTGCAGAGAAAACTTGAGAAAACGCACTTGTGAGCAAGGAGAATATATTACGAGATTTTTTAAAATGGCGTTTCAAAAATATGGTACAATTTTGCATTCATTTGGAGTGTAATCGTTGAAGATGGACTAATAAGTTACAATGACGTTAAAAAAAATTGGTGGTGTACCATGTTCGGCAAGAAGACATAAAACAAAGGGAATATATCAACAATACGGTTCAAAAGACGAAGGTTACTTCATGATTTCAAAAAGCGTCTTGTTGTCAAAGAAGATATTTAAGAATCCCTCGAAATATTGGGTGACGCTCAAAACACTTTTCTTTCTGCAGACGAAACTAGTTTTTTATACAGAGTTTTTTAGTGCACTACATTTTTTGTTTGCTTCAAAAGTCAAATGATAGACTCAGTATTAAATGGTGGAATGAAAGTAGAGATCTCGCGCGAACAGGGGAAAGGTACAAGAGAAATAATCGTGCGAGTAAACCAAATATTACGTTTATAAAAAACAACCCGTGGTTTTAACACGTCTTATTGAAGCGTTGGTTAATAACCAGCGTCTTTACTCTGCTGCAGAGAATAGAAATTCACATGAAAGGTCACCGTTTTTGATATCGTAAAAGGCATTCGTGGAAAATGCAAAAGGTGATACATTGCCTTCACGAAATGAATTTTTAAACACTTTCCAGATGTGAAAAACGCTTCATTCGTTGCTTCAGTTCGAAGGCGACATCTTTAGAGGAGAGGGAGCCGTAAGCGTAGATGAGTAAAACTTAAATTATTGGACCAAGCCTGCAAACTCTTTTATAGCTTTTCGTAATTTATCATTCGTGTATTTACACAAATGATTTATTTGGGACTGCAAGTAGAGTGGTAATTTTTCTCTGAAATAAATTCTAGGCTTCTAATGAAATTCCGTTGTACAAAATTTTTTGTAAACATTATAATTTGTTTTCATTAGGCTATATTTCGGTTTTACTTTCTTAGATTGTCCTCATAATGCGTTGAAGCAATGTTTTTGAATTAAATTATAAAAATAATAATAAGAAAATAACATGAAAGAAATCATGTGAATAAAATCATATTTAGAGCAGATGTTGAAAAAATTACGAAGAAATTCAAAGATTAATCTATCAGAAAGTTTCAGTAGTATATATAAGATCGAATCTAAAAAAGTCACAAAAACATGTATTATTCAAAATCTATGTTGAATTGGTTAATTTTCATTTTCACATTCTAATTAATTCAAATGACAAATTTAATTCGAAAGCAATAAAATGAAACCATTAATTTTAAAGTAAATATTCACAGCAAACATGTTCTCGGTCACATGCGGTGTCTGTCACATTTTTCTGGCATTCATATTACCGGAACGGCCGCACGCCAAAAGCGACCTGTCTAACTTCTAGGGAGAAAACGCTCTGGTTTTTCCCTAAGAGAATATTTAAGGAACGGTTGATTTATGGGTGTTCATTAGAGCAGCAACATGCCTTCTCTCCATTGTAATTGATGAACACACCTGGAGTGAAGAATTCAAATCTTTACCTGAGAGAGACCGTCCAAAATGATACATCAAGTTTAATTTCTCTTAGGTTATTTATCCACGTCAACTGAAGAAAAAAGAGAGAGCAAGATGGAGAAATTAGCTCTCGCTTCTGAGTGAAGACGAAGATATCTACATTTATGTATACATTTATTGTGTTTTTAATGACTCTTAGACTAATCCTGGTTTCCTAATTCATTATACAACAAATTGAAATAAAAACAATTTTATACGACTCGTAAATCATACATTACACACATTTCATCTGAAAAATTGGCACGGATGACTATGATTTGAGCTCACTAGAGATCAACAAAAGCTCTGTTTAATTGCACATGCATTTATCATTTTGATTCCTTCAAGTAGCTTGTTGAAAATTAAGGTAATGTGTATCCGGCGTGAAAGTTTTATCAGTATAATACGATATGTTATACACTCACGTTAATTTATTTATTGCACGTAGGACGTATTACATATAGTGTCAAAATAAGTGCCATAACCATTTCACTCACTTCCTAGCAAAAAAAAACTTCATCATTGAATCATAAAGTGAAATTATAAAATTAACTGTAGATATAACAGGCGATAAAAAAAGCTCCATCAAAATGTGAAAGGAAGTTATAGAGGATAAATTTTAGTTTTTATTTTTCCATTCTCCTTCAACAGGCAAATCTTTCTCCAAGTTGAGAATCATCAAAACTTGTAGATTTATAATAATGTCATAACTGGAAAACTTCTTGCTTAACTTTGCTGGTATTCTGCTGCGCAATTAACTGGAGAAAAAGTTCCTGCTTTGTTAGGTTCTTTCGTATGAATTTCCCTAATGATGGCGAGCATTCAGGGGCCGAATTTTGGATGTTTCAATGAACCACAATTCTTAATTGTAATTAAAATCGTTTGCTTGATTGGCCTGTGTGCTCGTGTTTTCCAAGCTTTGCAAACGTTGAGCATGCGGTAGATGGCTGCTATTTTTTATGGCCTATAATACACCACTCTTATACGCATGTGCGTGTGCCTGAATGATCATTACATCTCTTCAAGTAAGTATTGCGGGATGTAAAATAATAAATTGCGGCTGCATTTCGTTTGGCGTGAAACAATAGCATTCCGTAGGATGTTTTTTTTTGCGGTGTAAAATAATTGATTTTTGCTGTGCATGTTTTGGTATGAAAAAAGGATTCACCTTGGATGTGTTCTGGCATGAAACAATGGATGTCGTTGACTTTCACTCTGGTGGTATAAAACGCGGGATGTACAATTGACTTATTATGGCGTGAAACAATTAATTTCAACCATTTGTTTGTCACCAAACAACGGGTTTTCTTCGGGTTTATTATCGAAAGTTGAGAATTTTTAGCTGGCGTAACACGTTTGTAACTCACGAGCGCTAGTGTGGTAAGCGTAATTATTAAAATATAAATCCCTTGAAATGATGTCAAAATTTTTTTAACTTTGCTGTTTACTTAGTGGGGATAAATGAAAGTTCAAAAATGAATAAACCATGCGTTGGAACCTGATGCCCGGTCTGCATGACGAGTTCTAAGAAGACACCTCGAAATATATCGGAATTTTCTGCGCTTGATAACGCTGCTAAAAATCATTCCACTTGTAGATATACGTTTAAAAATAATCCTGAATGTGTTTTGAGAAGTATACCGTATACATGTTTCTTAAAATGTTGCCAGAAATGCATCTGAAATTGCATGTGCTCAGCCTATTAGTTATTCCCTTTAATTCTCACACACACATTGATCCCTACTTTCTTGCCTGCGCGTTAGACTCATTTAAAAAATTCTCTTGGGAATCCTGGGTTTTTTCTTTCTAAATCAGCTATGGCAGGATGTCATTGGGAGTGAAAGCTTGTCAGAACCCCCCAGGTAGTTCATCATTTTGAATTCTTTGGGTAAAAATTCCGTTTAAAATTTACAAACGGGAAAACTGGTGCCGTTTAAGCTTGAATGCACGTTATGCTATAGAAGCGGAGCATTTTACAATCGTTATCCCAAAAATATAACCTGATGATAGCTCTTTTTATAAATTTAGACCACCGTTTCAAAATCACGTAGGTCCTCGTCTAATAGATGAGCGTTAAATTCGGAACTAATACTGAACGTCTCTTCGGCTAAATCGCCCCAAACCTTCAATTGCAGTGGAATTCACTTGGTGATGATGAAAAAAGAGTCGAGGCAATAGCGAGAGAACCCTACAGAAAAGAAGGACATACGAGGAAAAACAGGAACGAGTTTCGATAGATGTGTTCTGACCTCATCCAATCAGACAGCGAACAGATGAGGAATTTCTCGCGGCCTGAGATTACTGAGCTGCGAGGTCAAGCTGTAGGGCCGAGGAACTCGCTTTCGATTTCGGCTTGGAATTTTGTGCTCGAAAGAAAAAGATGTTGTTGAAAGAAAGCCTAATATATAGATTCAAAGCTTTCGTTACACTAAGTATTTTTGAAATTAATTTTGCGCTCGAAAGAAAAAGATATTGCAAGAATGCTAAATATTGTAGATTCCCTTGTTTCGTTACGTTAAGAAATTTTTTGAAATTAAAATCCGTGAGATTTGGTCCTTCACGTTAGTGAGATCATGGAACCAGCAGGTCGATTATGAAATGAAAACGTGAGTAGGTATATAATGATAAAAACATGACTATGAAATGAACGTATTTACTAGCAGACGTTTCAGTTTGACTTATTTCAGGGGGAGTGCGGCCAGAAAAGTGTACAAAATTTGAAATTAAAACGCAAAAAAGGAAGAAAGTACATATTCAAAAACTTTGCAAATTAAACTACCTAGCATCTCACACACAGTCAAACTGCCTGTTTTCATTTGGACATTTACATACACGCTAGTAATTACTGAATAATTGAAAAGACTATGGAATTTGAATTATTGAATCAACGTTTAAGAGTGGTATTTAGTTTTGGTGCACTCTGATCTTGATTTAAAAAAACCTAGGGGGTGAAATGAATAAAAATTTAAAAATACGTTGGTCAAGTTGATCATAGCTATTTTCTGAGTACTGAGAAATTGAAAACTTTGAAAGAGAGATCTGAACTCGGACAGCTGAATGAGATTGAGTTGACTGAGATCTGTGTTTTAGAATCTATTATTTTTTACCCCCAAGTTTCATTTAAATCACGATCTAAGTACATCGAAACTATGTACCGCTCCCACAGTTTTATTCAAACTCCATAGTGTTTTGAATGGTGCAGTAACTATGAGAGTCTTTATGAATACATGGATTTAAACAGGATGTGACTGCAGAGTAGGAGCTGGGTAATTTAACTGGAGAATTTCTCACATTTGTACTTTTTTCTCTTCTTGTTTTCACATGAGCTTTTAGCATATTTTTATTACGGCGTTGGGGATCGAAAGAATTAATTCAAAACATTGTGAGTGAATAAGTTAATTTATTTTTTAGTTTCCCTTTGTATTCGTAATCAGAGCATGAATACGTCTTTCTGCTCACTCATTCAACATAAATCAGCAAGCCCACATTAAATTTTAGAGCTGATATTACTTTGACAATCACCAGCGCCGATATATTCAAATATCAAACCATTAACATTTCTGAAAATCTCCTATAAATAACACTCTACCGAACGGAAGGTCCTTATCTTTGTTAGCATATTTTTTTATCATCGTTGAACAGACACGGAAATAAGGTTAAATTTTAAGGTTATTTTCAAACGTCACTGCCTTGGGCTTGCGTTTTATGCTTAATACTTTTATAATTAGGAGTGCATGGGAGTGCATTAGGAGTAAGCTAACGACGATAGTCAAGATTAGGAAAAAACAAATGGTACCGATTCTTAAAATACTAATTACTGTAATTTAATTTCACTGAACTGTTTTTGAATCATGTAAATCCATTCGTCGTCCACCTCAGGAAAATCTCATTTCCCGCATCAAATTGATCATGGAGTTTTTATTATATTAGATCTATTTGCAATCTCATAAATTTTTAGTCACAAGTAACCTATTTTACGTTAAACATTTTCTGCAAGCCTTGCAAAAATTGCAATAAATTGGACTTCTGTAGCGGGATCGCCTGAGCCGCAAATTCCCTCTTCCAAATAGATTAAATTCCCAAGCAGTCTCTATTTTGGAACCAATGCCATAAAGCTTCCTTTTTTCTTCCTCCAGCAATCAAGTTTGTTAACCACGATTGTAGCGTTCCCCGTTAGTAAATCGCTCGGTGGTTTGGCCGCGACGGCCGGACAAAAGACCGCCTTCCGGCGTCCGTACTTTAGTGGGCCAGCCACAAAGCGTTCATCCAGCGGAAGACTGCAGCGGCCCCTGAGATGTGGCTGCTTGTATCGTGCCCGCAGTGAACTGGATGTACGAATGCCTTCGGAGAAGTCCGTGGCGTTGACAAAAATGGCCTCACAAAAAAAGATAAATAAAAGATTTTGAAGCCAATTTGCTGGCTGGAAACTCTTCGGACTTGGGAAAACTGTTCTGTAGCCTTGCGGAAAACGTCGCAATGTCTGTCTACAACATCACCATGCAGACGGCGGCATGTGTGCGGTTTTCTGTTCGTGAAGATAATCTGCTGAAAATCCAGTAGGAAGTTATTTCTGCCAATTTGGGCGGAGAAAATGAAATATTTACCAAACATCTGGAAAATTCGAGCCTTTTGAAAATAGATCTAATGAGTAATAATTTGTCATCGTTCTGTAGGAGGGAATTGGTCGAGAATTGGCGTTAAAAAGTGATACTCGTATGTAAATTTTTGTAACAAGATTGTTGTGGATGTTAAAGCACTAATTTTAGGCTTTAAAAAAGACGGTCGCATTTAATCCATAAATTTAAGAAATAAACCGAGGTTTTGAAGGTGGAAGAAGTTAATGAATATTTTTAAGTGCCTAAAATAAGGGATTGTGTGAAATAAAAACATTTTGATGACATCCATAATTTGCCATTCGTAAATAATGTTTTTTTTGCGTTTTCAGTTCCCTCAGTTCAACGGAAAAGCATGACAAATTTCAGAGAAATATAGTCTACAGATGTTGGTTTTACGGGATGTTTTTTAGCTGTTTCAAAAACAATCATTTCCAAACTTCATGGAAATGTTTTCAATCAAAGCTTCATTTTCAGCACTTCTGGGAACGGCTTTTTTTAATAAGAAAATTTGCCGCAATGCCATCAAAGGAAATGCTCTGCCCTTTAATTCTGCGCTGTCGAAGAATAAGGGACAAAGTGAGTTTTACGGACGGTTGGGAATTCTTCGACGACGAAATTGTGGATGAATTTAAGATGACCTAACGGGTGTTGAATTTTACGAAAAGGGAGCGCAGTTGAATTTTATTGACTATTTATCATCAAGTTGACGTGCATTTTCAGTTACAAAATTGCTTATTGCTCTGAAAAGAAATGTATACATAAAAAAACCGAAAGGAAGTTTGAAAACATTTCTTCTGATGGTGTGACAAAATTATAGAGACTCTTGGAGGCAGAATTACTTGTAACACGGATATGGTTATAGAAGTGGGTGTACAAAACAAACAAAACATCTAAAAATAGCTCATGCTAGGTTTCTCAGGATATTTTGATTGCTTGAAACTACTGGAACTTCATTGATTTTTTCGAGACCGGTAAAAACATTTTAAACTCTACGAAAATAAACTAAAATTCCCTGCATATCCTATTCGTGTATTTTAAATGAGCAATTTAAACACGGGAAATTTGCACTAGGAACATATTAAAAGTGCAGATGGAAGAAAAGAAATTCCAAGTCGGAGTGCAGTTGGAACATCAGAAATACACAGTCGGAACATACATCAGCAGAAAAATACAAAAAATGTCCAGTTTGAACATAAGAAATGTCCGGTTTGATTTGTGAAATTCGCAGATAAAACACAAGAAATGCGTAGATATAGCAAAAGAAATGCACAGTTACAACATGATAATTATCCAGTTTAATCATAGGAAATTTTAAGTAGTAACGTAAGAAATACATAGACGGAACACAAGAAATGCACAGTACAAAAGGCGCAGTTTGAATATAAAAAATGCACTGTTAGAACATAGAAATGCTCAGTTAAGAAATGAGTAAATGGAACATTTTTAAATCGACAGTGCTCTTTGGTTCGCGTCAATACCCGACTCACCAGAAGCAGTTCCACTAACTAAACACAAGTCCTCGAGCAAAAAGTAAAGCCTATGCAAATTTTATTCTCCGTCGATTTTTGAACAGCCCAAGCTACTCGCCGGCTCCATTTCCCAGAATAGCTCCATTTTCCTGAACTGCCAAATTCTTTACTTCGTTTAAGAATAAAAACATCTTCCCTTTGGGTTCGTTGGGCCGCAGTGGACACAGACCTTCAAGAAGCCTCGAGTCATGCCCTTTGCAGAGCTTCATTTAGAGGTGACTTTCGCCGAAGCTACTCCGGGATCAAGTCTCCCAATTTCTCCGCTAAGTTACCCCCCTTAACAATGTTCCCAAAAAGCCCCTTAAGCACCTTGAACAATTTGCCCAAGTTTCAAAACCGGCACAAGTTTGGATACTTTAATTTGATTACGGATCGTCTCCAGCCTGCACCTGCATCTCAATGAGGGGACGAGCACCGGCACTCTCGCGTGCAGTCGATCTTCGACTTTTACATCATCTTGTGTGAACCTCAGCTCATAAATATTAAAACTAGTCCCTGTTGTTCCCTACGGGAGTAAACCATCGTGTAGCTGAACACCTGCTATTAGTTTTCATCCGTTTAAATTGAAGTTCACGCAAGATGATGTCGTTCAAAGGGAGTAATGGCTCTATTTCGGACTCCAAGAGCAGTCTGACGCTATGTGTAATTTGATTGCAGCTGCTCAAAAGTTACGATTTCCTGGCCCAGAAATGTCAATTTGTTTGGTTTAGCACACTCGCGCAAATGCTTAAATTTACTGGTTAGATCTCACTTGCCACACTGCTGGACTACATGAATGACCTTTTCAAGATATTGTCCCTTGAGGGAGCCATGGTTCGTCGAAAATTTGCAATTTTTATGACATTATGAATTTACTAATTTTGATTAAATACTGCTTGCAGTTGTCTGATTGAAAGTTAAATTCTGACTTTAGCAAATTTACGAGCCATGAAGTTTTGGTTGTTATCGTCACTGACAGAAAACAAAAATAGTCATTTTTCCTTCGCATAATTCTACGTTTGAAAACTCAAGTTGTAATTTGATTTTCAGGGCAGAACTGAGAACAAGCGTTTCTTTGTTCAAGTGAGCATAAAACCCTTGAAGTTTCTGTTACAAGCTTTAAAGTTGAACTAGGAGCAAAAATTTATTCAGTTGTAAAAAGTGTTACTCTGTGATAACATAAGGTAATAATTTCGATGGAATAATGTCGAAACAATAATTGAAATAATGATTTCATAGAATAATGCCAATAGAATAATTGAAATAATGATTCAGTAGAATAACTTCAATAGAATAATTGAAAAAATAATGATTTATTAGAATAATTTCACTAGAATGATTGAAGTAATAATTCGATAGAATAATTTCAAAAGAATTATAGATAGAATAGTTCATCAGAATAGTTCAAGAGTATAATTGAAACTATAATTCAGTAGAATAATTTCAATAGTAGAATTGAAATAATAATTTATTAGAATAACTTCAATTAAATATTTGAAACAATAATTCAAAAGAAAAATTTAACAATAATAGGGCAATACAAACGAGCCGAGTAGCCCAGTCTCGGGTCGTCACCCAAGTCCCGTCTTGCCATAGAACGATCACGCACAGGCAGCAGAGGAAAACTAGAAGAAAAATAAGAGTGATGTCAGTTGCTGACATCGATTTTCGCGCAGAGGCTTCAGTAAATTCGTTTAAACACGTTGAATGTCAAGTCATCAATAATTATTACCGCGGTAGGCTTCAATGAGGCTGCCAGAACAATTTCTATTAACTGACAATTATTGTTTGTTATCAAGGCATGCTACAATCCTTGTATTGACTTTGTGTTATTTCTACGGCGCTAAATACTAGTGGTGTCCGGTGAATATCCTTTCTTTTGAGCGTGGCGTCTAGTATAGATGTGGGAAAGTAAGACATTAAAGGTTTGTTTTAATTAACGAAATTTTTCATTTCACACATAAAATTAGTACGTACCAGTGGCTGAAAAGCGTAATGAATATTTGAATTCATTTCGCATGCTAAACTAAGAAGTGTGACAATAAAAAATTATGCGCCATGAAATTGCACCTTAAATTACAAAATTAATTATTTATTTCTAAATCATGAACGCTTGCAAAAAGTGTCTCTGAAAATGCATTTTCGGATTTTTTTCTTACCTTTGCTGTACCCAATCTTGTGAACTGCCAATAAATTTCTTCCTTAGCCTCTATTTTTGTACGAAAAATTTGATCTATAATCTGGATCATTCACTAAATCATAGTCGTGAATGGAATCTGATTCCCCTGATGTAAATAATCTGAAGATTGTCCCTTAGCATTTGCTAAATCTATTCAGGATCCACGTATATTTTTACTCAAATTGTTTCAAATTTTACAGCACCAAATAATGAGAATAACATTACTGATGCAGATTTTATCTCAAAATACCTGGAAAAGAAAATTGTTTATTAGTTAAAAAATCAAGGAGTGGCCAAATAATACATATTACTTACGATATAACAGCTTCAAAATTGCACAAAATTTGTAAATAAATACTTATAATGAAAAAGTAGTAAAACAATGCACGCCGACAGTATATGTTGGCATGATTTCTTGATGTCTCCTAAATTTAATAACCTATTTAGCTTGCATTGTTTATGTGAAATTGTTTATGTGAGATTCTTTATGTGAGATTCTTTATGTGAGATTCTTTATGTGAGATTCTTTATGTGAGATTGTTTATGTGAGATTGTTTATGTGAGATTGTTTATGATTGTTTATGTGAGATTGTTTATGTGAGATTGTTTATGTGAGATTGTTTATGGGAGATTTTTTATGTGAGATTGTTTATGTGAGATTGTTAATGATTGTTTATGTGAGATTGTTTATGTGAGATTGTTTTTGTGAGATTGTTTGTGTGAGATTGTTTATGTGAGATTGTTTATGTGAGATTGTTTATGTGAGATTGTTTATGTGAAATTGTTTATGTGAGATTGTTTATGTGAGATTGTTTATATGAGATTGTTTATAATTGTTTATGTGAGATTGTTTATGTGAGATTGTTTATGTGAGATTGTTTATGTGAGATTGTTTATGTGAGATTGTTTATGTGAGATTGTTTATGTGAGATTGTTTATGTGAAATTGTTTATGTGAGATTGTTTATGTGAGATTGTTTATGTGAGATTGTTTATGATTGTTTATGTGAGATTGTTTATGTGAGATTGTTTGTGAGATTGTTTATGTGAGATTGTTTATGATTGTTTATGTGAGATTGTTAATGATTGTTTATGTGAGATTGTTTATGTGAGATTGTTTTTGTGAGATTGTTTGTGTGAGATTGTTTATGTGAGATTGTTTATGTGAGATTGTTTATGTGAGATTGTTTATGTGAGATTGTTTATGTGAAATTGTTTATGATTATTTATGTGAAATTGTTTATGATTGTTTATGTGAGACGTGAAGCAGGTACGTAATTTCAAAAGAGTTATATTATACAGGATGTTAGGTGAAAAAAACATTTAAAATGCTTTAATTTGTAGAATATTTGTAGAAGAATGTAGAATGCAGTACAATGTTTGTTTGTATTAGTGCTAGAAGACTGAAATAGCTTTCATTGAAAAGGGCAGGAAATAAAGTTTTATTTTATTTTGATAATTGTGTCAATTTAAAATACCTCTTAAAAAATTCATACATTCTTCTCTAAAAATTATGTTATTCAACAGTATTTGAAAAGAACTGCTCATGTTTTTTATTCTGCGGCAAAATTATGACATCCGATCTTTACCTTTCTGTCAGATTTCTTAATGACATTGCGTTTCATACTGTTTTAAAAAAGTTTTTTTTAGAGAAAAGTGAACAGTAGTTTCCTCTATTCGTGTCTCAGCAGATAATTTCTCACTGATTTCATTTCATCTTTGTTAATTAAAATCCTTAAGATGTTAATTTAGAATTCTGTCCTTCTGGCATGCCATACAGACAAAATGATTCAAATAAAATAAAACTTTAAATCCTGCTCTTTTAAATGAAACCTAGTTCAGTCTTCTAGCACTATTATTTTACAAGTTACAGCTTTTTTATATCAGCTACGTTTTTAGCGGACACTGTAGGTTTCAGGTTCGAAAAATTATCTAAAAATACCCCAAAAACATGTGCCAACAACACATGTCGATATGGCCACACAGACAAATGAGATTTTTTTTTGCTTTTCCAGAGCACACTATGGGGACAGAAACCTGATGTCAAGTGGAAATTTCTTTTAGTGTACATATTTTCAATTTTTTGTAAATATGCGAACACTTTATCACAGTAACTCAAAATTCGGACAATGCATTGAAGAGAGGTCCATTGATTTGGATACTGTTTTTACATTGTCGGTAATATTAAAATCCTTGCAAGATATTTTTTCATGTCATATTGACGCAGCTATCGTCATTACCTATGCTACTTAGCACTGCATTTTTTCATTAATGGGGTGAACATATTAACTTGGCTCGGTGGGTAGCTCAACACACTGTACCGAAAATTTTTAATGCAGCCATGTAGCTCAAACAAGTTCGTACTCTCCGTGCTAAATTCTCCAATACATGTTACGACAAGTAGGCAAGTAAATTAATTTAAAGTACACACCTTCATTGGAAGCCATTTCCTATAGTTACATAATTTGGTTTTGCTGTGATATTAGGGTTTGAAATTTGTTGTGCAATTTAAATTTTAAAGACACTATTCCGATGAATAATGACCTAATTTTTCCTCCGAGTTTGTCGTGACGGTGAGGTAACCCGGAATAATTATGCTTTAATTTAGTTAATTTAGAAACAGAGCAACATAATTCGTTCATGAACATATTCCCGAATCTGGAACAATGAACAAAACATACGCTAACATATTATGAAGGCTGATGAATGCTCACTTTCTAGCTCACAGATTCAAGATAAGATGCGACAGTTGTTCAGAGCAAAGGTTAAGGTCTGAAAACCAATAAGTTTAAAATGATTCCATTATTTTCCACGTACATGATCGCTTCTCATACCCAACATCTGTATTTTAGTGAGTCTCTCTCACGTAACACAGAAATCACATCTCGTACACAACAGAGGTATTCCAGCGAATTTCTCGTAAGCAACAAAGGTATTTCAGCAAATTCCTCGTGTTCAACGAAGGAATTTCATCGAGTTTCTCCTGCACAACAGAGGTATTTCAGCGAGTTTCTCGGACATAGCAGAGGGATTTCCTCGAGTTTCGTGTTTTAATTTTAAAAACTCTAAATGGTCCTTCATTGACGATTCCCTTATTGGATCGAGGACAAACGAACGAGAACAAGTAAAGACGAAGGGAGGACAGACTTTTGATAAGTTTTTTTTTTAAACATTCGTCGGTCCCACAATATTGCGAAACAAACGCTGTAGTTTGGGGCTGCGTTAGGGCAAAGTTATTGAATGTAATCAAAATGTCGTACTACGTAGAAAATTGATTCGTACTCCGAAAATCAAATATAGTCACTCAATATTAGCGAATGACAGAAATGAATGATCGTTGGGAAAAAAAGAAGATAAATGGTGCTTGGAATAATACGGTAACGGCAACATTACAGCAGTTGTGTTAGAAGCATATCATGAAAAATATGTTGTGAAAAATATGTTTCTATTATGGTGGTAGAAATATGGTGTTAATGATGGTATAACCAGAATGGTGGTAGAAGTTTGAATTTATGAAGCTACCATGGTAATTGTTGTACAGCTTTGACAATAATGATGATGTTGCACGTTAATAATAAAATGACGGAAAAGGTGGTCGAAATTTGAGTTTATGCAGTTATTATGGTGACGGTTATACAGCTTTAACAGTAATGATGCTGATGCAGAAATGGTGATGTTGCGGTAATGATGATAGGAGCATGAGGATTATGGTGGTGGTCATGGTAATGTTGGTAGGCGCTCCGTGAATGTACATAATTATCCAGTTATCGTTTCACCAAATGTTTTGATCCGAATATTCAAAATTTTACAGATGATTTTCTCATCGTTTTTGAAGTCAAACAGCCAAGAAAAAGTTTACATTCCGTGAGGGAGGAAAAGCTATCGGTGAAATTGTTTTCTGTTTCTTCTCGTTTTCTCAATCCCCGAATGGTATTGTAAATGGCTGTTGTGTAACACAACAGTTAATTCGGTGAAAATTCCATAGGGATGGCTTCAATTTATCTAATACAACAGCAAGTGGAAAAGCAAAACAGTTTCTTTTCAATAAAGCTGGTAGATACAAGTTGCACACAATCATGCAGTTCACAAACGATCACTTAATGACACAAGTATGCGTATGATAGCAAAACCTGGCAACTCTAATTCTTAAAATGATCTAATAAAAGAAGAAGATTCGTTCAATTTGACTGGCAGCGCTAAATTGCGCAGCTCAAGCGAAAGTCTGCGGAAGCAATTTGCCAGCAGACGACGCGTTAGTGGCACGTGTCAACAATATTGGCCGCCAATATTGTGCACTTATTGGCCAATCACGAGCAGCCTCGCGCGTGCCGAATCCAAATTGCCACAATCACAAAAACCCGATGCCAATTACCAATTCTGATATTAGGTAGTCGACCCACTTTATTGCAGGTCGCTGACATTGGCCGCTCCTTTCTCGATGCTAACGCGGACAGTCAAACAGAAACACTAGAAGTTGGACGAGGTGAAAAAAAGGATTACTGAACACTCATGGTGACGAACGATAACACCTGTGTTTTGGGAAAAAGCTAAGGAAATCTCTGAAAACTTTAGTACTGGTTTTCAAAATGCAAAATAGAAAACCAGAAGACTGTAGCGAAATCTCTGAAAACTGTAGCAAAATAGCTTCGTCAGACTATGAAATTCAAGATTTACAAATTTTCTGTTACTCGTTCTTTGCAGCTACGGAGTTTCCTTGAAACGATTAAAATATTCTAGACCATGATTACTTTAGGTCTCTCCTCCATAATCCTTGATTATTTTGATGGTTACTTTGACTTCCTCCAAAAGTTTGTGCAGAGCTCCGAGACGGTTTCGTTTTCCTTTGCCTTCATTATAACATCGTACAAATGTACTTATTAATGTATTTGTATTTGAGTTTAGAAACTTCATCAGTATTGTCAGAATTTTCTTCGGACAAAACTTTCAAATCGAGAAATTTGAGTCCAAAAGCTGAGACTATTGAAAAATGTTGCTGGAAAACCGATAGAAGCAAGAATTTTGATCAGAAATTATCAAATGTGAGAATTTTAATCCGAAAGAAGCTAATATGGAGCATTTTTCTCAACGCAGCAATCAACATTCAGGTTGTTATATTCAGGTATGTTGTCTCTAAAGTTTCATGTTTTCCTGTCCAACCTTTGAGAGAATAAATACACTCGTGGATGCTGAATTATTTTTTTTGTTGGCATTTACGATCTTTTTCCCCGTCTTCATTTCAGATTGCATAAACATTGATATACTTAGAAGCAATAAGTAATTTCAAATTACACAAAGTTTATATAATAATCATAGGAATGTCTATACCGTATTTTCATCAATTGATGTGGTATTTCTTGATTTGTTACACGATACCAAAATTTACAAAATTCCAATACCGAAGCTTGAGTGGCATATTTTTTTGTTGTTTATTCACTGAAGTTATTGAATAACTTAGCCTAACATATCAGCATTGATAATTCTACAATTCAAAATTTTTGCAACAAGCCTGAAACAAGACGACCAGACCGTGATTTTGAAAAAGAACACGTTTTGAAATTAATTCCTGAATTCTCAGTAAAAGATTTATCAAGTAATAAAAAGAACTATTTGTTGAATTTTACTGAACAGTGAATGAAAATATAATTAACTGCATAAAATTGGATGCTGTATAAAAATGCTGAATAATCATGTGAAATCAGAGTATTACAAATTTTCAAAAATGTTCTCTAACCGCTACAGACCACTGCATGGTGACTAAAAATAGACACAGATATTTTAAAAGAACACATACAAAGTCACAGAACTTCGGAGAGAAGACTCCACCAGATTTTATAAAACAAGATCAACTCATCCGAGCTTAGTGAAGTAAGAACAAGACTCCAAGTTTTTAAGGCGATCGCTAACTCTAAAACTGACCTCGTCATTCGTCCATGATATCCTGTTTTGTGCGAGTGTGCTTAGGATTTTGAGTGACGGTCGGCTAATGAAACTGCGTTTTGAGCTCGGAAAATGTTCCCGTTGCGGGCATCCGGCAGCAATTTGCTGGGCTTAGAAACTTCCGATATTTCTGGCACGGATGTTCTGCCGCTGCCATTTTTGTGTCGTTCTCATTTCGGGTTACTTTTATCTTGTGTCGTTTTCATTTCATTCGTAGAATTTTTATTTAGTGTCATTCATTGTTATTCGTTTGTACCACGATGATTTTGTGTTTTCATTGTTATTCGTTTTGTACCCCAATGATTTTGTGTCATTCATTATTATTCATTTTGTACCCTTCTCATTTTGCGTCGTTTATTCTATTTTAGTGGTTTTGAGACGATCTCTTTTTGTGTCATACTTGCTTCTTTTTCTTTCAACTCTACGTCATCCTCTCACACTGTGTTGGTCATCTTATTTCCATTTCAATTCTAATTTTCAGAATTCGTTCATTAACATTCATTCTGATTTACTTCATGTAAATCTGTAAGAAGGGATGATTTTCCAATTCAGATCTGTGTTATAAAATCATCTCCAATAATCCTGGAATGTGGGCAGCGTTTGCGATGAACATTAAAGCACACAGTTTCATGGAATTTGAAATTCTTAATTAACTTTTAATCAACCTGGTTTTAATTTCACGTCATTGAAATTAAAATTTTTCTAGTTCGTTTCCTTTAAAGTAAACTCAAACTGTGTTTGTTTTCCTAATTGAATTTTATTAATCAGAGTTGCCAATCATCTACACGGTAAATTGAAGAGGAATTCAAGTGGAATAAATTTCTCCAAGGAATTATTTGAGATCATAAAATCAGAAACATCAAAAAATCATCAGCAAAAATGTTCATAGTTACATGGAATGATAATCCTACAAAAGTTCAGGATTGCCTTAAAAGATACATTGATATAATCAGTTTTCTTGCATTGCTTCCTCCATAGTAGCCTTGCGCATTTCATTTGAAATTTTCTGTTCAGTGTTATAAATTTTAAATCAAATTACGTTCGCTTTAGGGAAAATTGAAAATTATTCAGTGCAAATTACACTTGGTTTTGAAATGAATTGAATTTAGTTTTGATGATAGTTAGAGGTGGTTAGTTTCATTATTTATTCAGTCATTAATTCAAATGATTTCGTTGGCGACAAACGATCCTTTTTTGCTGTAAAATTAAAATGATGAATATACAGTATGAATGAATCGTCTTGAATATTGAATAGTAACAAATAATGCACATAATAATACATAGATAATACATAACACAAATCAAAATCACTGCCTAATAATGAACAGTATATACAACAACTAATTTGCAATTGCAAGCTTGTAAAACAATACTAATGACATTCACATACATTTCCTCCTCGCTAAGGAAATGTAACCCGAATACAGGTAAATTAGCAGGAATACAAGCAGTAGAGTATAAAGAATTTCTCAGATCCATCACCATTTGGTGCCTGCAATTGCATTGCATGGTAGTTTATAATCTAATGTTGTTGTCCTTATGGTGTATAAAAAACGAATAGTTAACAGTATTTCCGCATTCAAAGTTCGCTTTGATCTTAGTGACTGCATCCCTGATGACAAACCACGCGTGCTTAAGCGACAGTTATCAGTTTCGCAGCCTATTGAAATTTTCAATCATTTTCTCACTTTATAGTGCATCAGCCACATTTAGTATTATGTCAGTCTCGCACTACAATAAAATTCTCATTTATAACGCGTTTGTATCACATCTACGCAGTATTTAGTTACGAGCGATCGAAAAATTTCTCAATGCAACCCTGTGTGAATAACTTATCCTCTGGTTGCAACTGCGCAGAGAATACGGGTACTTTGATGTTAGATCTCTATCGCGCTCGCCTATCGGCTTTTTCATATTTTCTTCGAATTGCAAGCGCGAGTAAGGAATTTTCAACGATGGTCGAAAAATAGTCGTACTTTTTGCTTCTTTATTATTCTCTTAAGTCCCCGTAAAAAGCACAGTGACAAAAATTGTAAGAATCGGGCATAACTAAGTATAACACAGGAAATATTTGACTGCTTGGGTAATCTAAAATGGAATCTATTTGCTGCCACAGATCTATCACGGAGTCAGACAAGATTTATCACAAAATCAGTTGAGCCTCTCATATAAGCAGTATGTATGTCTGCATGAACAGTTATATTGTGGGGACTGCATAACACAAGATGACAAATCGTGTACACTGACGGGCAAGGATGGTTGCAGGGCTCAGCTCGCATGCCTGAAAGCGTGGCATGAACACGTGAGATATTACGGAGTAAAACACAAGCTGGCAAGGTAGGAGTGACTCGCACAACATTGGGATACATTGAGTTTGTATGAGTTAATTGAGACACTGAACTGACAACCTCACAACATAGCTTCTGTAAGGCCGACATAAGCAGTCGATAAAGAAATTAATTTCAGAAGAAATGACAATGACCTAGTGAAGCACTAACTTGCTAGGTAAGATTAGCTCACACCACATTGAATGCATAAAGGTTAATGTGCGCCAATACAGGCGTTTGCATTGCCAACTAACAAGCCAGTTGCAACACAGGCATCAGACACAGACATCAAACGGGTTCACAGTAAATGAATACCGATGTGGGTGAAAATAGCTTTGGCGGAATCATCAGAGACTTAATATTCTTCGAAAATGGCCTTAGTATTAAAGGACGAAACGCCTGATGACTTCTCACTGCAATATGCATACAAGGTATGAGGGGTGGTGATAGACAGAACCTCTAGATAGTTCTCCCACTACTATACTATATTTTGCAGAAAGGGACTAATTTTACTTCACCTGTGGGAAAAATTTGAAACTGATTAGGCATATAACAGGGATATCACTCGACGGATCACATCACCACTTAGATATCTACTGCAATAGTTAAGGCTATGGGGGCTGACGGTGAGCCGCCAAGCCATTGATGCCTCCTGAGCAACTCACAAATGGGTGCAGGCGTGAGTAAGAGTTCACTTTGGGACAACTGTCCAACTATATAGCTCCCACTAGCTACATCAAGCCCCCCTTCACATTACACCAGCCATAGCAGACTGGTCTCAACTTCATTCACAGACAAGCATAGCGGCTTGATCTGCTGCCCAATCTCAGCCTTTACTAACCATAGCACTAGTTTATGCTTAGAATAAATTATTAATTGAGCGGAATTGTGCACTGATTAACTAGTACACAATTTTTAGTACTGGCCTTAGCATCTAAAACCTACAAAGAACTTATTCAGAGGAACAGTTAGGTCTAAATCGCTGAGTAGAAAACGACTGGCACTCAGGGGAAAGAAATATACAAGGCAAATAATAGAACTCACTTCAGCTCCGGGCTTCTAAAACTACAGACAGGGATAACTTACATAGCCTAGCTCATGAATAAGAAATTAATACTGAATTTCCAGTACTCCAAAGCAGCATACTTGCTGAAAGGAGCACCAGGAGTCAATACTGAGATGAGAATAATTTTAACTTTTTCCCCTATCTATTATTACATTTTCATGGATCGCTATTTGACGTATAAATTACTGTGGTGCTGTCTCCTCATTCCAGAAAATTAAATTCGTTTGAACAATGGAAAGCGCACCGAAATTTTTTTTGTATACTTTATGGCAAAACATGTCGCAGATAACAAAACACGATGACGGTCGAAAACAACTTGTTTTTCAACATGGAATGTGTTATGGGTCTATAATATTTTTTTCTAAATCCCACCGCGATGTCACCAGTGTTATGGGTCTATCACGATTATTCCTAGATTATCCCACCGTTGCATTCCACTGTTACGTACCTCTTTCGATTACGCTATCGCTAGACATCATTGTAATAGTTTCATGTGATTGTCCTCTGATGTCACACTATTGTGATGACTTCATGTGTGTCATACTTTGATCTTCGTCGCCGTGACCTTTATCTTATCACTTTATTGTATTTTGGTAATTATTGACAAGATAGATCGGTCATCAGCCATTGCCATCAAATCTAATTATCGTATTCTCAAGGCTGTATAGGACTTTTCAATGACCTCATCGTGTCGATCAATGTGTCATTCTTTTATTAATTAATTAGTAGACTGACACCAGTCTATGTCGAGACACGCTATTTTTATTCAGATATTTATTTTCATGGTGAGTTAAGGGAAAATTAAGATAGCCTGAGCTACATCAATGATTTAGTGCCTAAGAAAGAGAATTACAGAATTATCTAGCGCAACAGAGAATTGTCTAATGCACCAAAATGAATCTTACTCAACTAGGATAATCCTACGTACAAAGATTATACTACGCACGCTAAAAACAATCATCAATTAATCCTACACGTAAATCTTTGATGGGAATAGGACTCATGTGAATACATATAGCAACGAATACTCATCTTACTCGTAGGTTCCAGGCTGGTGATTCGAATGGAAAGTACGTCACTTATGTTTGACTAAATGTGTTTGACTAAATGAAGTGAATTTCATTAATAAAGCCCTCGCTTGCCCAAAGGGCAGGCGAGGCAACAGTCTGCTCCAGTCACAGATCTCAATCGAATGTCGCTCCCCGGTTAGGGAAGCGCATTTCAAGCACAGCGGAACCTTTCGCGACGGTCTAAGTCGAATTCCATGAGCAAGCGGTGATGTTTGAAAATCATTGAAATCTTATTTATATAGAAATATTGATTCTCATTGTATTGAATTTACGGTACTATCTGATCTATTTTATTTGACACAATTAATTGATTAATGACTTGAGGAGATTATTACAAAGAATCTCTCTCTGTGTGAGCGTCTGGCATCCAACGGCGAGGCGTGGTTGCGAAACAAACATTTGCTGATCTTTGAATTATTCTTTCATGAGCAATATATTACGCAGCTTATCGCCAAAGTCAAATGAAACTTCTCACTATGATAATATGTAGTCTGTAGCTTACTTGACAAGTAAGTTTGCCTCTAGTCAAACTAAACAAGTAACTGAATGTTCAATCATAATGACAGAACATTTTGTTTCTGAAATGAAATTGAAAAATTTTAAAAAAGTCATGTTTATTAAGGGAGTACGCTCTAAATGAATAAGAAATGATCTAATTTATTCTAATTACATGATGATATTTACCAATGAATAATTAACAATAGCCTAAGATGATTACCATAACTAAAACAAAGTGACACCGGCAGCCAGGCTCAGGTCTGACAGAACACCCAGTCCCGCAGCACGCGACGCAACTCAAGCGAGGCGTGGAGCTCCTCGGAGGCGGAGGGGCTAGTGCGTTGCCTACGTGGTCTCCGAATTTCAGGTTGGAGTTGCTGCAAACGAACACGTTTAGTTGAGCAGATTCCAAATTTCTGCTGGCTAAACGTGTTCGTCTGCAGCAACTCCACCTTGACGGAGGCCACAAAAGCGCTGGCTGATCGTGCGGTTTTGGGGAGTGCGTGACGTAGCTCAGCTCTGAAGGGGACCGAGTCAGAGCACCCAAGCGTACCTACGGGACAGTCATCCATTCAGCACGGGCGCCACTGCGAGTGCTGCGGCCGTCAGCCTAATCCATCACGGCGCGAAGCACTGAACGTAGTTTCAAATAAGTAAGACTAAGGTCCTACCTATAAAATTTAAGAGCTGACAGATGGGTCTGCCGGAATAAACGTTCCCAGGCACCGAAGTGCAGTTGGGAACGGTGCAAACACAGTTTAGCACAATTAATGAGCGAAAAACATTTTTGCACAATACGTACACTGGACTATATAATCTAATTGTACTCCTACGGGTCAAAGTGCACAAAATATTGGTATAGGTATATACCAAGCCTTTTTTTTAGTAGAGAGTGGCTGAGTATCATTGACATGATACTCTTACAGAGAATGTAAATGATAGGGGTTCCCCAGGCCCCTAGTCACGCCCGAGCTTTAAGGCCTTATTTTCTTCTCGTTTAGTGCTCAGGTAACATTCCTTGAGGACAGTGACCACACTGCAGACAACGACCCTGATTTACCGCGTCAGCGTTTTTCACGCCAACCGCTGCGCACAGGGCTCGAACCCGTGCATGAAGCACAGAACGCAAGCGCTCTGTACACTCGGCCACTGCAAGGCCTAAAGGCCAAAGTGCACAAAATAAAAATTATTAAATTACATGTCGATGGCTCACGTAAAATCCTGTCAGTTCTGACCCACGAGCAAACACACACGTGTGCAGAAGGCTCGCTGGTTCGGCGATGGTTGGGTAACGTTGCTTAGCCAGGATTTCAAAAATAAATTAACATTATGCATTAAAGAATAAAATTAGGCGACCTATAAGAAAGGAAGGAAGAAGTTCCTTCCCACTGTGGGACCATACTTGCAGCATGCTTCGTAAAATATAAATACCCGTTTTGAACTCTCATAGAAATTTTATATTCCTGTAAACAGGATTAAATTTTTAGGATAAGTATTTTTAGCATTTAATTTAGTGAAAATCAATACTTTTTTTTGTGAAACTAATTGTTTCAAAGGTCATATTAAATGTTCAATCTATAGGCCACCCGCATTGATGTATCATACTCGTATTTCTGTGTACGAGACAACTGATTCTGTACATCACATCGAGGTTTCCAATGGGATTTCTGCGGTTACCACCTAACCCATCTACTCTTGACTACCTTTGCAAAAGTTTGTCGCTGTACTTGCAAGAAAGCATCATGTATAATTTGTCCCACAAAAACCCGAACCGAGTGTTTATTTTCCTGTATCAGCAATACCATCATAAAATACCAAAAGCATTCAATTTCTAGCAAAATCATCCTTCAAAATTAACATATAGAAAAAGTATTACTGATTATTGTGGTATTGCTGATACGGGAAAATAAATACTCGGTTCGGGTTTTTGCGGGATATACTGTATTTTCTTAAAAATAGTAATCGTAATTCTTTCCGAATTACAGTAGCATTTCCAAACTTTCTACACCACTTAATAATGTTTCCGCTCCTCAAAGCTATAATGTGTGACCGCCATTTTACACAGCTCCAGCAACGATTCTACCATCTGTTGAAGAAACATTAAAAAAATTTACAAAGAAACTCAAGCTTGTAGTATGTTTTATGCGCCTGTGCAAAGTGTGTTCACATTTTTTCAGGCTCCCAGAAATTCAATTCGAGTATAGACACTCCGGCATGTAGTTTTTACAATATCAGTTGTAACTTGTACTCAAAAATGCATTGATGCTGAAGATTACCAGTTTGAATATTTATTCTAACCTTACGAACATTAAGTATGATAAAAACTACACTTATTTACAAAATCAGTCTTTGCTCATCCTTTTTTAATAATTCAATTTTGTAGGCTGGATAATTTCCTACATGTTTTGTGTCGAATATTAAAAAACTCTTAAGAAGTGGTAAATTCTGTTGCTCAGATAAGCTCCTCACAAACTTTCAGTGGCACAATTAATCAGATTATAATGAAATTTAACGCAACTTCTAATTTATTAAATTATTTATGAGCTTATCATACATTATTGAAAGCCGTCACTGTTGACGCGTCATGTCCCCTAGCACAGAGATGTTAAAACCATTTGCATCTCACTCATAGCTCTTTCAAAAAATGTTTTAGTCCGTAAACTCTCAAAGCTGCTAGGTTAAATTGAATTATTGTTGAAGTACAAACTAAAATCCCATTTTATTAATGCATGACGATCACAATGAATTCTATTTTACAATTTTCAAACAGAATATCAGAACTAACATTCCGACAATGACATGTTGTACCTGCCCTAATACAATAATGAAAATACAAGCTTCGCATGCCTATTCGTTTTATTCAGTGGCCAATTCGTCTTATGACTGAATTTATGAAACTGAATTTACTTTATGCACTCTCCTCTCAATGAAATTTGTGTGAACCATTTAGGCCTGATAATTTGCTAATTAGAACATTTCCAAATAGCTGTGTACGCATTTTTTTAGACACCCTAAATGGCAGGAAACGTGCTCTTCACAGCAGAAGAATAAACACTGTAAGGTCAAACCGTTCTTTTTGTCGTCGACCGTGTGGCAATGCTGACGTCATAGCACAGAACCCATAGCAGCGCTCAGATTGCATCTGGTAACGCTGCTAGCCCAAATCTAGCACCGCTATTGGCATAACGAAATGTCACAATGGTGACGTCATAAAGTTTGTTTGAAACGAAGCCGTTCTTTTGGCTAGCCGAACAAGAGGTGTATTTTCCCCCATGTAAATGAATCTACCTTGTTTCCTCTGCCGTGATAAGGACATTGTACTGCGATACCTGCGTGACGCATTTTGGGTGTAAAGATTCAGCAACCTTTCCCTTCAGTACCAGTACTTAGGAAACGATCGAGAGGTGAACGTATAAAATTTAAAAAATATAGACAAACACGCATACTCCATCTTTGTGAGAACTAAAGGGAACTGGTATTTTATCTATATTTTTACTAAGCAACATACCGCCTAAAAATTTGTTGCTGATCGTGCTTGCGTGTACCACTTAAATGAAAGAATTAAACTAATTTTTTCTTGCTGTTCTTGCATGAAAGCATCATATATTTCTTTAAGAAAAACAGTCATAATAAATAATGTCTCATGACTCGAGTAAAGCTTCAACTCTTCGGAGTAAAACGAAGAAAAAATTTCTAAAATAATTGACGCTGAGAATTATAATTTTAATACGCATGCTTGTTTATGCAAGGTGCTATTTCGTTTTTAGACTAGGAACATATTTTCTAGTTAGTTCATCTTCCACTAGCACCTCATACACACAGCGTGAACAACTTTGAACGAAAATTTTTTTTATATTAGATAACTTTCGGGGACTCGAACATTTCCATCCCACCCTAATTCTCCGTGCATTTCGATTTCTCAGGGTGACTGCTGCTACCAATATTATTTTTCCCACAAATTCATTGAATGAAAATTTTTCATTAAATAGAAGTTTAGGATTGCAAAGCATGAGGATCAAAACCTCAGTCTAAATGGAGACGGTTTTCCAAAATACCGAACATTGTGTAATGTAAAATTTGCACTACCTTTAAATTGCATCCGTTATTGATGTTACTGATGTATTACTTACTTGTCATAGAGTTTTCGCATGACTATTATTGAGCTGTTATTAACCTGTCATTGGGCTGATGTTGAGCACTTTAGAAGTCCATCATTAAGCTGTTCTTGTGCAATTCATGAGCTGTTATTAAGCTACTCTCACGCTTACAGTTACTGTTACTGTTCTGATCAGTTAGAGTGTTTTTGAGATACTCCCACGCTTACAGTTGCTGCTAGTGTGCTGGTCAGTTAGAGCGTTACTGAGATACTCTCACACTTAAAGTTGCTGTTAGTGTGCTGGTCAGTTAGAGCAGAACAACGGTCACAGCAGGACTAGATACCACGACTGCTGAATATTTAAATGTAACTGCTCCAAGGCCTGATTTTTATTCATGAATTTACTTTTAATCTCGTCAGAGTACATTTGATAGCAATGCATACATTGAAATCCCATGTAATCCCATCCCAGATGGGGTCCACATCCCACATCTGCTTGACTCGAAAATTCACCAGACAATTTAGTGAATTATAGAGGTTCAATTTTTGGAACATTTTGCTCTGGACATTGACGGTTTCATTTGAAATTTCACTACGCATGCGAAACTTGAAATTTGCCTTATATTAACCTCTCATATCAGTGAGCTGGCATCAGCTACACAGGAAAACAAACTGTGGTTCCAATTATAACAAATACATTTGTTTTTCCTTGATGTTACATAAATGAATTACTCATTTTATGAATGAGTTCATCAATGGCAGCTGATACGGTTGAAATATAAAGTCGATCGTAACTATACAAAAACTCTAACTTAAGGGATCGGCCTTGTATGTTGGAGACGACGGTTCGTATCCCGGCACTGGCGCGGCGATTTTCCCCGTTGGGTATAAGGGAGAGCTCAAGCACAATACCCTCCTCAACCCAGGTGTCGGAAATGGGTACCGGCTTTTCAGGGGAACCGTCATGGGGTCCTATATATAGTGTTAGTTATAAGACATTTAAAAAACCAATGCTTAAGATCATATGTATCCGGCTTGATTGGAAATAAGTATCCTAAGATGCCGATGTTTGTTTGTTTTTTTGCTCAAAAAGGATTTCCGATGAGAGTATTCTAGGGTCATTATAATTAGCCTAGAATACTAGTTTAAGCTAAGAGAGTATACGTAAAAGTCAGTTATCGTTCAAAAAAAAGTGACACAGCTGTGAGTGTTTTCAATCCGCACATGCGCATCTTGGCTATTCAGCATCCATCATCCAGTTCTTTTTGTCATAATCTACGATAAATAAGTCTATAAAGGCTTTAAAAATGAACTACGACTTTCAAAAATTTTCATCAAGTTGTTAGCAGTCTTGTAAATATTAATATATTATTTACAAATTATTTTCCATCTCTATAAATATTTACTTTGACGAAAAATAATGCTACTGAAAATTTTTGAATACTCTATATGATTAGCCTTTTCTGGTTAACATGAGGCTATACTCGGTGTGCTTCTGTGCACTGTTTAACGTTGGATTACTTGCACCTGCATAGACCTACAACATAGAAATACGCATGCTTACAAGACCATACATAGCCGTGCATTGATCGACAAACTTAGCGCAAGCCTATAGGAACTCACTTGAGACTTGCATAGATCAACATTGACCCATGTAGACTCGCACGGATCAATGTAGGCCTACAAATGCCTACACAGAGCTATGTAGACCTAAATAGACTCACTCAGATTTGTGTAGGCCTGCGTAGATCTATGAGCTAGGCAGCAATGTGCACCTTTACAAGGTCACATTCACTTACGCACATTATGTATGTGTGAACTTCGGTGACCAGTTTCCTCACCACAGAATATTCAAAACTTATTGTTGTGCGTGTTCAAGCACGGCTTAATTTCACTTCATAAGAGCTTGGTTTTCGCCTTCATTTACAAACGGGTCAATTTCATGGAAGAGGTGAGTAGTTCAAGTAATTTGTACGTACGACCCTCCACGCACCGAGTGAACCGGAGTCTTGTACTTGTTAATCTTCGTTACGATCCACATTCATTTAATATCTTCATGAGTTCTCGAATTGTATCGCCGTCTACAGATATTTCGATTCAGGTATCTCTCGGCCGAGGTGCGCTGAAATTAACAGTGTTTCACTCGTTAAAATCCTCCTTGTCTCCAGGCACACGCTCCGTCGAACGTATGGGACTCCAGACGAAGCTCGGTCAATAAAACTTTCCTTTCTTTAGAACACCTTGCTATAAGACCTTAAATCCAAGCGCTTCGGGAGCACGATCTCGTTCTGAGTAATTCGCTCGTTTTCTTGATCGCCTTAAGACACAAAGGCGTGTAATTCAAATTGGAGCCCCGAGATGATTTGTTTTATCTCGCAGAGGGCGCGGAAATTCGACTGAACTGAACCTGCCTTTGTGAAGCTAGAAAGACCTGAGAGAGATCTGGGTGTAAATTCTTTCGGATTCAAGACTGAATTTATCGAGCCAGGGGAATGTCTCAGAGATTCTTGTAACTGTTAAAACACACATTTTGTTGTTAGAAATCGTTAAAGGTTGGTTTCATTAAGTTTGGTCTTCAATGGACGAGAACGAGAATTGAAGTTGAATTGGAGAATTTACGGAGACATATATGAAGGCCGTGGGCAGTTAGATGGTCGGTTATTAACGATTAAACGTCCACGTACACGGAAAATTAAGAATGAAATTGAAATGGGAGATTAAAATAAAAATTTAAATTTGTATAGGAATTGAAAATTAGAATGAAATGAGATTTGAAAATGAAAATTGAAAAATTGCAATAAGTCTTCAACATTTTCATCCCAAAATGACGAAAAACATTTCTAGCACATGTTTCTTGGATGTTTGTCACAACTGATAAGAACATTTCTAGTTATTTTGTTTTATAAACACTGTATTTACCAGTATGTGAAATGTATCTAGGGAGCGAAACAAGGCACAAGCATATTTTTCAAAGTTGAGGGAATAAAATTCCAACTTATTTTCCATTCCACTAACTTTCGACTTAACTTTCGCTTACCAATCTATAATTTGATGTTTTATATTAAAGACTAGGCTGAGCATTAATGACGAATCACATATGCTGATTGAAAATTATAAGTTTTGAAAAATTCTGTTGTATTTCTGCAGCAATTTTTAGGCATTTGGAAAAAACTTCAGAGGAAATTTTCTTGTGAAAGAAATTAGAACAATTAGGAAAAATTTCCAGAAATGTCCCTCTTTTACGGAACCTAACATCAATTAAAATATCATTAATTGTCTTCTAATTTGCGAAAACTATTAGCTTGACTTCTTTCCTGAATTAAATATCATTAATTGTCTTCTAATTTGCGAAAAATATTAGCTTGACTTCTTTCCTGTCTCCCACGTCCCCACGGCAATGTTTACAGGCTTATAAAAGCATAGCATTTAAATCATCGAAGAAAATTTGGAAATTAAATTTAGGGCTGTGAAATCATGGGGAAAGATTGTCAAGGCTTCTAAATAATCATCGGTGAGCGCATTCTTCCATGTCATTAAAGCGTACAAAATTAGACTTAAAGACTTAAAACCTTACCAATAAGTGCATTAGCTTCTGCTTGTCGAAACCCACAATGCACTCAATCTCTTCTAACTACTCATAATTTTTCCCGAGAAACAACAGTTCACATTCTCCCACTCTCGCGTTTCTCGCACTTCAGGGACGCTAGTAAAGCGACACAAATCTGGTCCCCAGATCTCATGTGTTGGGACCGGGTGGCACTTTTATGCATCCTTCGATCGCGTCTCCCCTCTCTCAGACCGAAGGCAACGTGTCCAGAGGAATGGAATGTTATGACCAATGCCGACTTGATCAGAAATGCAGTTTTAATTCCCACGTTCTTATTCAATTTGCCAAACTTTTCATGATTTTAAATTTTTCATTTCATTTCGTAACTGCGGAGAGCGGTATGAAAGCAAAATTTGACAAATGTCGTCATTGTATGTAATTAATTATCTGGCAATTTTTAATTTTTCTCCGAAATCGTAATTTGGGCTGAATGAAGCGTTTGTAATTAAAAAATGAAAAGATAAAGGAGCGCACAATTATTAAAAAAAAATATCATTACGCAATGAGGCACATTTCGACTGCATGGAGTTAGATAAAATGCGAGGATAGCTTGAATTTAGCCTGAGTCAAAAAACTTACGAAAGACTCTATTCAAGGTGAATTCATGTTTTTAAACGAGAAGATCCACATCAACTCGTTTCTGTGTACGAGCAGAAAAGCAGGCAGAAAACATGTGGCTTGGGAACAGCGCGAAATTAAGTCATTATGCTGCTTGCATTACCACTACCGGAAAAGAAGCAAGATAACGAGTGTTTGCTTGCAAAAATGAATGCACTCGTGGAAATTCAAAAGAAACTCCAACTGAGACTATCTACTGAATTAAATGCGAACTTTATTATTTATCTTTGAAATTGGAACAATAAATACTTTAGCAGTGTACATGCAGGAATGAACAGACATCACACAAATGCAAGTGATTTCCTTAAAATTTTGTACAATTTAGAGTGTTACGGAACATGTGGAGTTCTATTTCATAAATCATAATGAACCGTTCAATTATGAGAGGTTTTATTCGAGTTTTTCTACGTCAATATTTTTTGTCTATAATCTCCCTATTAGAGGATTTATTCAAGGTGAAACGAAAGAATAGTGTTGACACTAGGTAATTAATTGTGTTTTGAAATGACTGGAATGTGTGTTACAAAAGAGTTGGGCGATGAGTTTTATCAATCAGTTTTCCAGTTGTAATCATGTAGTTTCAGTCATTTTGTGCTGAATTGTGAGTCTTGCAGGGGTTATGTTTATATTAAATCATTTTTCTTCTACTGCAATGAATACGATGGGAAAGATCCTTTTTGTAGATTTATGGGTGTAAGAGAATTTTAGCCCATAATTACTGTGGAACAAATTTCTCGACGCAGTGGAAAAGTTGAGAAATTGTGGAAAAAATCCCCACAGGGTGTACGTGAGGTTGACTTTTTAAATTTAGTCTTTAACTATTTGTCCCAATGCTAGTTACCTCGGAGAGTGGTTTGCCTGTTTCGATACTTGCTCGCTTGCCAGCGACTGGTACGGACGTCTCCTAGCCTATGGTGGC
>JACJUY010001711.1:17907-37074 GCA_014220935.1 Platorchestia sp. MABIK | reverse complement strand
GAGGGGCTGAGAGGCCCACTGTGTTCCGCCATACGGTCACAGTGTATTGCTTTTAAATGTAACTTTGACCAGCTGGAAGCTACTAAATAAATTTGAAACCTTTATTGTAATCCAATGTTGATAAGTTGACTAACGTTTATGGTTTAGTGGCAGATCGCTGGTTGTTGCGACATTGTCATTTTTAAGTGTATTTAAGTTTTTAGATTGCAGTAAAACGTATTGCTTGCCTAAATCCCTTTTCTACACCTTATCCATTCGTGGCGACTTAATTCTAGTGCAGCCCTCGGTTTTCGCCATAAAATTTCTAATGGGAAACGATGTAACAAGGAACTAAATATAGAGTTAGCAAAATAAGCGTGAAATCTAGTCTTTGATGACTTGAGTGTCAAAAAAAGAACAAATGGTTGTTTGATGATGAAAAACCTCGTTCTTTCCCTTGCTAGTACTAGAGAAATAGACCATTTCACTCTCTGGGTGCCACCACTAAAGAGGTGGTGGCACCCAGGTGGTGGTGGTTTCATCGTTTAGATCATTTAACTGTCATCATTAGATCATTTAACTGTCATCATTAGATCATTTAACAGTCATCATTAGATCATTTAACAGTCATCATTAGATCATTTAACAGTCATCATTAGATCATTTAACAGTCATCATTAGATCATTTAACAGTCATCATTAGATCATTTAACTGTCATCATTAGATCATTTAACTGTCATCATTAGATCATTTAACTGTCATCATTAGATCATTAAACTGTCATCATTAGATAATTTAACTGTCATCATTAGATCATTTAACTGTCATCATCAGATCATTTAACTGTCATCATTAGATCATTTAACTGTCATCATTAGATCCTTTAACTGTCAGAGTGTTTCATTGTTTTGCTACCAGTGAAGGAGTAGACTATCACAATCCTTTACCTTATCACTGTTTTTACCGGGTTGTATCAGTACAAATCGACCTTGGAATCACCTAGACCAACCTGTGCTTTCGTCCGTGAACCTCCCCTACAGCGACTGCTCTGAATCCCTAGATTTTTAGCACAAATTACATTGCTTGTCTTTCAAAGTGTTGTTAATTAAGTACTCCGTGGCTGCGCTTCGAGGTAAGATTTTCAGATTTTGTCGCGGCCAATGTTGGATCGTTTCATTGCGGCATTTTAAAAACGCGTCTTTCTTTATTGGCACCAATGACTGTTATTTTGATTCATCACTTTGAATTTCAATGTGAAGTGATACTAGCATTTATTTTATCAATGTGAACAGAAATCTTCCTTGGACTTTCTTGGTCGTTCGGTACAGGAGGGAGCGCGGCGGCTGCGTTTTCAGTTTTAAACTAATTAATATTGTCAAGTGTTGGCAAGCAATCTCGTGCATCACTGACATTCCCTAGTTGTAAAAGTGGATAGCCCTGTCTTTTTCTCGAGTTGAAAATATACTGAGGCCCATTTTGGTCTCGAAAATATTACTCAAACGATTTCCAAATTAGTTAAAAAAAGGTAAAATGTTGAGCTGGTGAGCAACATGCAGAAAATCCCGTCATCGTCCTCGGGATGATATGGAGTTTCTCAATGCTTACTAGGTTTCATCAAATGAAGCGAAATGCATTGAGGAACAGTAGACACGGTGGGCGCTAGTATACTACATCATTAAATGCTTTGACGTTTTGACTACTGCAGGTGAAACTGAGGTTTAATTTTCAACGCGAATTTGAAGACAATTGTAGGAAGTATTTTTGAAAATATCAAGCATTAACTGGATCGAGCCCTTATTTAGTTTCGATTAAGTATTTATGGAAATTGAGTGTGTGACAACTCGTCGGTCAGCAACATTATGAAAATCCCTTCCGCGTCCACCGGTGGCTCACGTCGCAGTCAAAGTGTTCATACGATGGGATCGTAGAGGAAACATTTGTGAAAATTTACGTGAAAAGGTAGTTTACGAAAAATTGTTTTAGTTTTGTGCGGACGCTTTATATCTTAGGATATTTTTAGCAGTAGCGTTGCAATAGTGTTCCGTTTGTTTCCGAGAAAAATGTCCTGCATGGAATAACTATGTAATGTGTACTATCTATTGTTTTCATTCTTGAAATTACGCTTTTAACATTAACAATCAAATGTGGAATCCTCTAACGAAAAGGAATTTAATATCCACGTATTGAATAAAAATTTACGGAGGAAAACCGGCTCAGGAACCAAATAGGGAGGGACAATTATTAATCACTTCAATCTACCGTATCGGGTTAAATCAGCTGATACATTTTAAAATCGAGTTCTGAGTGTAAGCCAAAATCGAAATCAATCGTCAAGTGTCCAATCACAAGTTTCAAGATGAAATACTTAACGGGGCTACACGTAAAGTTTAGCTGATATTTGAATAAAAAGGCTGCAGAAGCTTTCGCTTGCCTTTTTTGGAAAGCCACAGCGAGCCCCGACGCTCGAAGTGAATGGAGAATGTATGTGGGCAACTCGACCGTTGACTCGGCCTCGCGTGAAGTGGCCTGGACTCTAATCTTTACTGTTGATGATCTTGGCGGCAAAGGGAAGTGAACGCTGTGAACGAACCTGGGAACGACCATTCTTCGTTAGTAAAAATTGCAAAGGTACACGTAAATTATCTACATTTTTTAGCTACTTCAAAGACGTGATGATTTCTAAAAATAATGGTATGCAAAAATATTTGGTTCGAGCCCTGACACCATTCCTGTTGATTGTACTGTTAAATGATTTCCTGAATCTGAATATAACCCCCGTTTGACTTCCATCGTTCGCCTTTGTCGGGGAATTCCCCCATTTCTTTCACTTCTCGATAAGGATTATTTTAGCTGTAAGAAATAATCAATGATAAATGTAAGACATAAAACGATAAATGTAAAGAATAATACATAAATGAGTATCTTCATTCGGTGCTTGCTTTGTACTCGGAGGTAAAAGTTTCTCGGACCAAAAACTGTCTTTACTCTGCCAACATGCTCGCATTCCCCTTCCCTGAAAACCTCCTCTTGAGCTTAGTGATGAATGAAAATAATAATTAAAAAAAAATTATAATCACAATTATTAAAGAAAAATACGGACCAAAAATATTAATCTCGCATTCATCCGTAACTGCTCCTAAATTTTCAGGGAAGAAGTCCAGGTGGGAGTGAAGGAAATGCACTGTAAGCGACATGTTACACCTCATGGCCTGGTTGGCTGACAGCAATTGCTCGACATGAGCGACATAATCATCATTTTTGTTGTTACCCAAAAAGTTCTCACGCAAGTTTTGGAACGCTAGCCAAGCTGATTTTTCTTTTCAATTCTGGTGTTCAATAAACGTCGCATCTTGGAAAAGTTGTCTAATCTGGAGGCCCACGAAAACTCCTTTCTTGATTTTAGCCTCACAAAGAAGATGAAATTGAGTTTTCGATAATTGAAATGCATTACTGCTCGCGCCCATTGCTTTTACAAACGGTTTGATCAATCCGACTTTGATGTGCAAAGGTGGCAAATAAGTATTTTCCCCCGAGACTAAAGGCCTCTAGGATTGTGAGCGACATTTTTCTGACCCGCAGTAAACTTTTTTTGCGGTGACCAGTTTTCTATGAAGCCTGATTACATCCTTGTGAGTAGAGCAACAACTTTTAAGTTAGCGCAAATTTTTCAATTATAATCATGATAAGTGATTTCATCAAGGATTCTGCTGATTTTTTCGTAAGTCTCCCTCATATCTACTGAGTATGCTACCGATACTGGTGATAACTTGTTTCTATTAGGTAATAAGACAACTTTCATGCTTGTCTTTGATGCGTCTATAAACAGTTTCTATTTGTTAGGATTACATGACATCTTCAGTTCTACCATCAATGTATTCGAATTAGGGCAGAACACTAAGTCTTCAACTTCCCAAAAAAGGAATTTTAGCGTTGACAGCCTGGTCTTGTGAGAAGATGTTTTTACGCCCTTTTTTAAAAAAATTCCATTGCTGATAATGTAAGTCGTTGAGATTGACTCAGAGGTAACAACGAATCCGTAATGGGATCATTCAATTCTGACTGAGTAACGAGGTGAGGTTGTCGATGAGTTGCATCAGCTGAACACTCTTCATCACTGGAGAACGTATCATTATCTGATCGTCCAGGTTGTGGCCCAAAGTCTTTCAAATCTATTTCTGGATGTAAAGTAAATGTTTTGTTGGGGACTGGAATTGGAAAAGATTTATTGAAAGGACCTGTTCTTAGAGCTGAAGGGGTATTAGGAGACTAAATTGTGTGTTTAATTTTGCTAGAGAACTCGACTGAAGAAGTCGTTCGAAAGTAACAATCTGTGACGACAGAGCGGCTCGCGCCAAACCGTTGGAACAGCAAATTGTCTTGCTTTACGAGTTCCTTTGAGTCATTTGATCAAGCTGCTGTAACAAGTCGTGCAGCAAATTTTGGGAGCCCAATCCTTGTCCTGATCGCCGACTTGACAATTAAAGTAAAATTTATAAGCAGTTTTTAAGTCAATTCTCCACAAACATAGTAGAAGCTCGGAATGATTTTTGAACTCGCATGAAATAATTAAACAGTAAATCAATGTTCGATAGTAATCACAACTAATATCCTCGTACCGTAATTCACTTGGAAAACCCCGGAGTAAAAACAGTTCAACCTTTTTACGCTATTTAAACACCGAGGAAACACAGAAATCCACTCCTAAGACAACGACGAGTTGACCTTACGTTCGCTAGAGATGCACTTAGGGAAGATAAGGATTATAGTGCTGGACTAATGCAAGTTTAATTAAACTTGTCAGAGCATGAAAATTCCTGGGCAAACGTGTGCGCGCGATCTATTGAGAGCGCCAACGTGGCACAGTGAATCTTCCGAAGTGTTTCTGTAAATTTTATTATTATTACTCTCTATGTTGCTATATATTAAGATTTTTTTCGCTGTATAGTGGTACGTTTTTATTATTTGGTGGTGTTTCTAGGGAAGATGAGGGGGTTGAAAAATAGAATATGAAAAAAGTTAGTAAAAAATTGCCAAAAAACAGAAAATCGACAATTTTTCTGATATTTTTACAATTTAAGAGTGAAAATCGTTCTTTCCCCGAAAATCTACCACCATGCTACAACTGTTCATGTTTTAGAACTTTTCACATCTTTAGCCTCCCAGAAGAGATGTAAAAACTAAAATTGTCTTTTTCATGTCTCCAAATTATCGAAAAATGATTTAAAAATCATTAAAATAGGTGGGGAGTTTGGGGAGGCCCCGGAAACAGTGGGTGATGGAAGAAAATGGGAAAATAGGAGCATATTCGGATTCTTGAGGTCATTTTACATAAGAATCTGCAGGAATAGTGTCAGAGCCAATTTTCATGCAGACCAGTGTAATCAAACATAGCTTCCTTCCCTCATGCCACAATTTTAACGAAGTATCCCGAATCATCTTTCTGATTCAGTCAAGGCCGAGGATTATTCAGTAAGTAAATCTTATGATTGGCAAGCACAGGACGATTGTGATTTATTCAGCAAAACCGACTTGGAGAAAAAGACGGAATTGATCAGTCTCATTTGATTTCAAACGCCGACAAAAAGGCTGCGGCCTTACATGATAACGTTCACGATTCAACAACTATTTCTCCCCATTCCAGGGCGATCGAGTGACGAATGCTCACCTAAAAATGTGCTTACGATTGTTCGAACTAAGTTCTTCTCTCCGGTTTTAAGTTCTGAAATCGGACAATCTTCGGACTTTGCTGGTTAGAAGAACTTCTGAAAAAACTTTACGGCTGAGCCCGCAGAAGTTTAGACGCTTCGAATTCCGATAGGCAACTTGAATCTGTTTATCTTCATCAGCGTGAAATCGTTTAGAAAGAAAGAGGTCTATTATATTTCATCCGTGGAGGCTTAATCGCTTGAGAACACATCTTTAGGAATGTATCATTCGAGAATATTTTTAACTCGAATCGATGTTGCGGAAACATCTAATGAAGCTTGCGGTAAAATCGGAATTACCATGAATGTTCATACTACTCTGATTATTTTGTCCCATTTGAATACAATTAATAGCTGCCTAACTATCACGTGGAAATTTTTACGTTATGCATGTTGTCCCTAAAAATCATTGGATTTGAACATTGGGACCGAAATGAACGTTCAAAAATCTTGCACGCGAACTTATGGCAAAAATTTGCACTAGCCCAAGGAAAAAAGTTCTTACGATATTACGATATCAATGCTTAGTTATTGAAGAAATTTTATTTTGGGCTTGACTGCACAACTGAAACCATATTTTACGTTGTACGTTAATTTACGGCGCTAGGTATCCAGCAATTAATTGCCGAAAATAATTCATCAATTTGATATTGATCAGAAGCCGTAATTTCACCATATTTTTTTAAAATACATTTTCCTTCATGCGCTTATTCATCTAGAATTTTGAGATTGAACTGCATTCTAAATTATTTACCTTCGTAGTACATAAATATTATATATAAAATAATACAGTTGGTGCTACTTTGTTATCTGATCTCAGCGACTGTTCGATATCAAGTAATATGCAGACCATTTTGTATTCATCTCTAACAGAGTGACATTTAATTATAATCTCCTAAAATAAGCGCAGAAACGAAATCTAAAAATTAAATTAATTTTCTAGGTGCGTTTGCGCTTCCTTCGTTCATGTGTGTTTGTCAATTCGTACTTTGAGCTTCAGTCGATATCCTTTAAAACAATTTAAAACAAATCATTTACCTCAAGTGCTACAGAAGTAGATTGTTTCCTAAGTCTAGTATAATGGTCAAATTTGAGTATAGCGTCCTGTCGGCCCGAATAAGTTCAGTGACTTTTAGGGCATCCTACCATCAACGCTATTCTAAGGTGTACAGTAATGTTTAACCTAATTCATTTAACCTAGTTGCTCATTAGACTGATCAATGAATTAGTTAACTCGATATTCGATGCTTCATTTACAAAATAGCTTATATGGGCAAGATGTTAACAGTATTTTCTAGAAACGATTTAAGAATAGACTGAAGGTCATCGACATTAACCACGGCAAATTATCTTTTCTGGATTAATCATTTAGGAAAAAAGATTTGATCTTACATGATTAATATTCCGATAGGAAACGAGATTCAAGATTCATTTTGAATACTTTGTTAAAATGTGTATTACTGTGTTACGTATGATTGGATGGATTTTAATTTTTAATCCTAATTCGTTTGTTTGTCCACAATTTTGTGCTAGCCGAACGCTTTTCATTGCTGTGCTTCTGTTCACAGCTAACGAACTAACTAAAATCAAGAAACTGCTAACATTGAGCTAGGAATGAATAAAGGTACTTCGGTTTCAATACATATTTTACATTTTTTCGCTTTGGTTTAATCTGATTTATACAGTGTCAAGAAAATAACTACTTTTTGGATTTTCAACATTTTACGATGTAACTTGGATACCATTCAGCTACATGTGTCTAAATAATCCGAGAATCACTTTGTGAAACTGTGATGTGAGCCGCCGGTGCACACAGAAGAAACTTTCACAATGCTGCTGATCGACCAGTAGTCACAAGCTTGTTTTTCATAAATACTTAATCAAAGTAAAATATAGGCACGATCCAGTTGATGTTCATTTTCAAAATTGCATACAATTGATTTTAAATTGAAGTCGAGTATTGAACTACTGTAGTTTAATTCATCGCCGTCGGTCAACGAGTTAAATGGATGAAATCGTTGAAATGGATCGTTGAAATGGATGAATCGTTGAAATGGATCAAATACATTCGTATTTGATGAAAAATTAATCTATTTAGAACTGTTTGATCGTGTGTTTAAAACTGTTCGTACTTTAGAACTGTTTGTTCATACTTATTCGTTGATCTCCCCAAAAAATGTCTCTCAGCTGCGAGAGAAAGCATGCGTGGAAACAGAGCTGCGAGAGAAAGCATGCGTGGATACAGAGCCAGGCTGAGGGAGTAGCAGAGAACCGAAATTATAGACAGAGAAAGAGAAAGGCAACCGCAAAGACGAGCAGGAATGCGTCGTGAACTGAGAAATTTTTATAGGAACTAAATAGATATCGATATCAATTACATGAATTAGCATGACAGAGGATAAACGTGAACAATATCTTGAACAAAATCGGCTGATTTAACCGGAGAAGAGCACGCATGAACTAAGGATATAGAAAATAACATCAGAGCAAGAGGTGATGAACTAGAGTTGGCTGAGTGGTAGCTAAGTTACGACTCCTTGGCTTGAAGGCTACAACAGCAGCAACGATGATGTTTAAGTTCCATGATTCCATGTTCGAATGTTCGTGTGCATAATTCCATGCTTGAAAAATCATTCTGCGGTGGTTCCAAGACTGAAGCTCTCACCAAATGATATGAACATCCCTGAAACTGGAAAGAGCGCAATTCCCAGTGAGACTGTCCGACGTCTTTTTGATAAACTGGTTTTACTGATAAGTATTTTACAAAAATGGCTTATACCTTCCCCGGTCTGTGCTTAGCCATGAACAGTTATAGGTACGTAGTATTTCTACGCGTTCTTTACCAGGAGAATATAAAATTTATAGTATCACAGATAGGCAATGCAAACGTGACAACAGAAGTGACAAAAGTGTTCGCAGGCAAATAGTGACAAGGCTTTGAGATATCTTCTGCATTGATTTTTGTTTTTTGAAATCTAGATTAAATTACAATGTATGTAAATAAAGCTTCTGTGCAATAAAGTTATCGGGAGGCTTCCTGATTTTAAGTAAAAAGGAGAGAACTAAAAATACCGTATAAAACATTTACTCGAATTAAAAATTGCAAGTAAAACAATAAAATTGAACGTTTCGAGCATTCGCTCATCTTCAGCAAAAAACAAATTCACCTGAAAATACATGAAATGAATTAGAAATTTGATAAATTGAAGAAACAAACGAAACAAAAACTAACCTCAAAAAACTACCTGTTAACTATTGACAACGGGAAAGAACTAAGTTGGTTGTTTAAAATCGGCTTATTTCTTAAAATGAAGAGAGACTCTAAAATTCTTAAATCGGAGGCAAATTTAGATCTTGTAAGAATTTTAAAATTACTGATGTCAAACGGGCTATTGCAATGCTCTGAATGATCCCTAATAGCTGAATGTAAAGGACAAGCTAAAATATTTCCTGTGCGGTAACTCCTACCTCGATGCTCGGCCACCCTACAGCCTAGAGTACGCGACGTCAAACCGACGAAGTCAGATGCACCTCTTGCAAACAAAATTTGTAAATTAGGGTGGCCTGCATCGCGGTGGGAAGACTGTCCTTGAAACGAAAAAATGAGCCTATTTTGAAACTATTAACTAAAACCACCTTAAAGTTTATGCCCGGAAAGTATTTAACAAACAAACCTAAGATTTCTTTATTCATTTCCTCCGACTGAGGTCCAAAATACCGAAACGAAACAAAGCGAATTTCCTCACAGATTGATTCCACAGAAGGCAGTTTGTTGAACCTTCTTTCCAAAAATCTACCAATATGAGAATCTATAAGTCGAGTTGAAAAACCATTCTTACGAAAAAATTCTTTTAAAAAGGTGACCTCATCATGTAGAAACTTATAGGAACTGCAAACATTGAACGCTCTGAAAATTAAAGTCCTGATAAAATTCACTTTGGAAATATATGGCGAGACACTGTAGAAACTAGTTCCTAAGCCTGTAAAACACTTTTTCCTATACACAGAACACTCGAAATCATTCCCAGACCAATGAACCAAACAATCTAAGAAGGAAATTTTGAGTGCCTCTTCACCCTCCATTGTGAACCTAATGTTTCTATGGCGCTAATTCAAGTAATTTAACCCTTTAACGTCTGCATTTTTGTACTCATATTACGGTTATCACAACCACCGTCACTAAACTGGCGCCGGCATCAGGTAATCACTAAAATCAGGATGAGGAAGGAACTGCCACTCGCCAGTGAACTCCAAAGAACACATTAGGGAACTAATTTAACGAGAAATACAATGTATTGAGGCTATTTTGTAAAGAGGACCGTAAAGTCCAATTGGGCGTTAAAGGGTTAAGAAAAGCGGAGCATGAGATTTATCGTGAAAATGTCAAAAGTTATCATCCACATAACGTCTATAAAAAATCGGTTTAAAACTTACAGGGCATTCGTCTAACCATTTCTCCTCATTATGACACAAAAAAAAATGTTCGCAAATGTTGGAGACAGAGCAAGTCCCATTCCCAAACCTTCAAGTTGTTGATAAAATTTCCCATCAACTCCTAATTCATTTCATGTATTTGCAGGTAAATTTGTTTTTTGCTGAAGATGAGCGAATGCTCGAAACGTTCAATTTGATTGTTTTACTTGCAATTTTTAATTCGAGTAATTATACGGTATTTTATTCGGTATTTTTAGTTCCCTCCTTTTCCCTTTTAGGAAAAAGTGTTTTAAAGGCTTAGGAACTAGTTTCTACAGTATCTAGCCATACATTTCCAAAGTGAATTTTATCAGGACTTTAATTTTCAGAGCGTTCAATGTTTGCATTTCTTATAAGTTTCTACATGATGAGTTTTCCTTTTTAAAAGAATTTTTTCGTAAGAATGGTTTTTCAACTCGACTTGTAGATTCTCATATTGGTAGATTTTTGGAAAGAAGGTTCAACAAACTGCCTTCTGTGGAATCAATCTGTGAGGAAATTCGCTTTGTTTCGTTTCGGTATTTTGGACCTCAGTCGGAGGAAATGAATAAAGAAATCTTAGGTTTGTTTGTTATATACTTTCCGGAATAAACTTTAAGGTCGTTTTAGTTAATAGTTTCAAAATAGGCTCAGTTTTTCGTTTCAAGGACATTCTTCCCAACGCGATGCAGGCCTCCCTAATTTACAAATTTTGTTGTGCACGAGGTGCATCTGACTACGTCGGTAATTTTAATATTCTTACAAGATCTATATTTGCCTCCAATTTAAGGATTTTAGAGTCTCTCTTCATTTTAATAGATAAACAACCAACTTAGTTCTTTTCCGTTGTAGATAGTTAACAGGGAGTTTTTTAAGGTTAGTTTTTGTCTTGTTTGTTTCTTCAATTTGTCAACTTTCTAATTCATTTCATGTATTTTCAGGTAAATTTGTTTTTTTGCTGCAGATGAGCGAATGCTCGAAACGTTCAATTTTATTGTTTTACTTGCAATTTTTAATTCGAGTAAATGTTTTATACGGTATTTTTAGTTTTCTCCTTTTTACTTAACAAAGCTTTGTGGGAAATATCTCCCACATGCTCGCGAGGTGCACTTGTCGGTTGAGACCGTGGCGTGAAGTTGGGCGAGCCGCTTTGCTTCTTTCCGTTGTTTTCGGTCGTATTGCAGTCAATGGGAAGTAATGTCGGTGGAGTTTTTTAGTTTTTAGTTAGGATTTAAGGTGAGAGCTGGTTTGTTTCTGCATTGGAGTTGTCCTGCCGGTGTCATCCCTCTAATTTATCGTCACAATTCCTAAGTATCCTAAATTTCTTGCTGCTTCTGTGTTTCAACTATATTTACGTTTGCGTGCCTGTGTCTATTTTTCCATTAATGTTTATTTTTGGGTTTATTGAATCTCTTGAAGGTGTTCAGGGTTTTAAACGATAAAACATTAAAAATTGAATTTAAAACGGCAGTTGCCGTACCTTATTGGAGATTGAGCAAAGCTTAATCTCAGCAAACTTAAATTACTATTAATTCAGCTTCTAATACTTGGATGCGATATTGCTCATCCTAGAGCTGATTTATTATTTACTTCTGGGCCTATGACTTTCATCAGAATAAAAACCTTAATCTATCCTATTTGTCCTTACCTGAACACCTACCTTCGACTGTTTTCCTCTAAATTTCCTAACATTCTTCTAAAAGTGGTATATTACCCACCAAGTGTGGCAATAAACTTGGGTGAGTGGTTGTAGGTTTAGTTTGTCCTAACAGATTTTTGACTTACTTGAATTTATTTGGTTTCGTTTGTTCTCATTGGTCGTAAATTTGGTTGAACAGTTATTTAATTTAGTTTCGTTTGCCTTCAGTATGATCGTTACGTTCCGCGCCTTTGACACTGGGGGGCACTCCACTGGCAGTTTTCTTTCTTCAGTCCAGCGTCTCGTCATCCTCACCTCTAACGTGCAGCTTCGTCTAGGCCTTGCGGGTGCGTTTAGGAGTGCTGTCTAATTTGATACCTTGAAAGTTAACGTCCGATAGTAGGAATTTTGTCGCTGGTTGTCGATAGTCTGAGCTTACCTTGGTTTTTCTTTACTCCAGGTCGGCATGTTGGCCTTAATACCCTGGCTTCGCGCTCTGTCGACAACGTTTTTTTGAGCATACCTACTCTGCCCTGCTGAGACACCGTTCGGTTTCTTATTCTGTGCCTTGACGTTGCGAAGCATCGTTCCTAATCTTCTTGAGCAACCGTCGCTCACTATTGAAACTAATGAAACTAAGAAACTTGAGAACTTAACTAAACTTGAACTTGAAACTTTATACGGACACGGATGTGTTCGCTTTCGAAAGCCTTAAGGTATAAACTACCTTGAATGGCTCTATAATAAATGAATAAAACTTTGGTGACTTTTTGTTCCTTGTAAATTGAAAATCAAGTTGTGTGGAATTTCCCCACAGCTTCTAAGATAACTTTTCATCCCACAACATCTTTTCTGACAAAAAAATCGTCGAGTGATGTTCTTACACTTCAATACTTCATGATTTACCAAATAAACAAAAATACGATTGTAATATTACTGACCGTGCAGTTTTCACGCATTCTGTTGGTGCTTCACTGTTTTACCAATAAATTAAACAGATATTAACGAAAAAAACAAAAAAAAACACTCCTTATCCTCATTTTTCTCCATCAGAAACAAACGAGATGTGATTGAAATGTCTTCGCATTCAATCGTGTAATTTTTTCCTTTTCGAATTTTGGAATCCAGTCATATTCCTTCAATTACCTGAGTATGAAGTCTTTTAATTGAATCGACAAAATTTAGCATACGATTGTGAATTCTTTAAGAACACGAAATGAAGCAACGTTTTATGTTTCGTCCAATAATCTATTTCATCTAAAAAACACACTGTTTCTCATCATTATCCATTTCATTGTTGAACTGTTTCGCTTACACTCGAAAGTTAATTTTTTCGCAATAATGGGTAGGAGCAGCAAAAATTTCTGTTTTAATTCAGTGTTAAAGTATCAACAATGCAGTATCCACGAGATCGCACATTAAAGTGCTACCTGTTATTTTCCATTAGTATCGTACTATTCTCTGTATAATAATACACAGCCGTTGCTTACTTGGTTGGTTAGTCCGTCTATCTATGACGTTCTTAAGGACAAGCAGCACCCGTGGAAATTTCAAGGCCAATGATATCGTTAAGCTAGGTGGATCTGTGAAAAAAATTTGGTCAACATTACCTTACCAATTCCAACATAACATATCCTAACCTAACCTGTCCTAACATATTCTAACCAAGCATATCCAATGCTAAATGAACCGATCCTGATTATATGTCAAACATAAAAAACCGTGGACCCATCAAAAAATTCCGTCAACATTACCTTCCCTATGCTAACCTCACCTTTTATAACCTATCCTAACCTACCTTAACCAAACCGATCCTGATAATATATCAAAAAAAAAAACCGTGGACCCTTTAAAATATTCCGTCAACATTACCTAACTCATTCTAACCTAACATATCCTAACCTAACATGTCTTAACCTATCCTAACCTATCCTAACCTAACCTAACCTAACCTAACCTACCCAATGTCATCGTTAAGCTAGGTGGATCCGTGAAAAAATTCGGTCAACATTACATAATAAATTCTAATATAACATATTCTAACCTAACCCATTTTAACCTAACATATACTAAGCTATCCTATCCTAACCGAAGCTCTCTTGATTAAATGTCAAACATAAAAAACCGTGGACCCGTAAATAAATTTCTTAAACCCCTCAGGGGGATACAACTATTGTATCTATGGGAACTAGCGCTCCCAGGGGGCAAATGTGAGGACCCGAGCTAACGGGTAACGCAACGCAACGAAACTCAACAAAACTCAACGAAACGAAATTCAACGACACTCAACGAAATGAAACTCAACAAAATTCAACGAAACTCAACGAAACGCAACGCAACTCCAACGAAACGCAACGCAACTCAACGAAACGCAACGCAACTCAACGAAACGCAACGAAATTCAACGAAACGTAACGAAATTCAACGAAACGCAACGAAACTTAACGAAACGCAACGAAACTTGACGAAACGCAACAAAACCCAACGAAACGTAAATTATTATTATTATTACAATGCAATGATCCCATAAAAATGTATTATGTTTTGTAACTTTGGCACATTGCCAAAGCGACAGCTAAATAGTCTTGGACCGAAGCTGTCGTTAAATGATATTAATAATTAATAAACATTACCTAATCTATGCTAACCGAACCTATCCTAACCTAACAATACTTAACCTCTCCTATCCTAAGCGAACCTATCCTAACCTAACCTATCCTAACCTAACCTATCCTAACCTAACCTATTCTTACCTATCCTAACTTATCCTAACCTATCCTAACCTAACCTAATTCAACCTATCTTAACCTATCCTATCCTAATAAAATGTCAAACATATCAATGAATGTGAAGGCGATCTTTTTATGTAACACTCAGGAATTTGGTATCCATGATACCGTAAACTCGGATGAGAGCGTAACGGACGGACTAAGTAACTAACGACCTAAGGAAGAAACAAGCAGAATATTATAAAGATTCTTATTGATCGTATATGTGATACGAGTTTCATCAGTGCACAAGCACAAGAATATTTGAATTACGGGCACTATTTGGATGGATATATTTGTTTGTCATCCACATCTGGAAGATTTATTCAAGGAAACTTTCAAATCGCGTAATTTTTGACGGACCGTGTTTACTAGTATTGACATATTACAGTTTGCGTCATGTAAATTTTTATTGTAGTATAAATTAAGCTCATTATTCAGCGCCTGAGAAATCGCCACAAATTAGAAATATCTATTTTTTCGAGAAGTATTTTCTGCCATAAAAATATCGGTGGCAAGTTGCGTCTCCAGTTGGTTGGCAGGACTCCTGTTTCTGCTCAATATCAAAACGCTGAGTTATTTTGCGAGGTAAGTGTGAATCAATCACCCACCAAATTAGTGATGAAATTTATACTAAGTTTGCTCAGCAAATTAATCGAAGATCAAAGCCAATACGAGCTTAAGGCTTGAGCGCTACACTTTCCAATTTCAAGGTGCTTCTTCATAAATGATGCTTACAATTATTGATGTAATTAATGGAATATTTTATGAGCATGAAATTCCACTCCCGGTAGCAAATAATGAATTGCACCTTGTTATTTCATTGACATTAGTCAACTTTTAATAGGTTACACGTTTGTCATTTCCGAGATTTTCCAAGTTTAAATACGAGCACTATTTATTCTTTTGTTGTAGCCTAAACTAAAATGAATCATGGCTTTTAATAATAATTGGCTACGAAGAATTTCTTCTAGTCCTTCAGCACAACCTTACAGTAGGTCGTCCTGAAAGAACCAACACCGTTCCTTTTCCAACATTCTGTAATTCAGTACGTCAACAAACGTCGATGGGTCTGTCTCACCTGACCACGGGAGAGATGTTGTTAGGTTACCTCAGGTCTTTGGGCCTTCCATCTTCTTGCCTACTATGCTCCTTTCAGTTTTCGTGCCATTTCCTCTATCTCTTCTATGTCTTTTCTTCCTCTTCGTTCCGAACTTACGGCTTCTATACGCAGAGTATCCTGTGTGAGATCGCACCATGCGCGTTGATTCCACATTTTATTTAGTTCATGCTAAATGTTTTTTTCTCATTCCTTTGCAAAAACATCTTTGCAATGTGAATGGAGTTTTAACCCTATCTGACCAGTGACCCCTGTACTGATTTTTTGTTAATTTTCGAGTCTGCCGCTACACCGCTGTACCTTATTTTAGGTACTTTGCCTAGTACGTGAAAAAATGCGCCACAAGCTAAAAACAACCAACCAATCGTGGTCAAATCTGATGGTTGGCCATGGTCTACCCCTCCCCTCGATGTTTGTATTGACTTTGTTTGGTTTAGGTTCAGGGCCTCAGGTCTTATAGGGTCATCCTAACTTCCATACTATTTACATCTGACGATCATAAGCATATAAGCAGGAAAATCTCAACGAATACTTCTTCAAAGAATGACTTATTAATTTGTTAATATTTGTCACCAAGATATAAACAGAAATTATCAAGCACATGGATCATGGCTAAGCAGTGTTTTTATCATGGACTTATAACTTACTACTGTATACAATCGTCAAAAATGCCCGTATTCGATATTTTGTTTGAATAAATCTTTCAGATGTGGATGGCAAAAAATATATCCATCCTAATGGTTTGGGCATGTTGAAAGAATGAATTTTGAGCGGCTGGTGAAAAAAATTAATGCGTCGGAAGTGAGTGGTATTAGAGCGCGAGGTAGACCGCGAATGAGTTGGATGGATGGGGTGAAGCGTGCTTTGTATGAGAAGGGTCTGACTGTGGACGTGGTGAGAGGGATGACTGCGGACAGAAGCGAGTGGGGGCACTGCAATCAGAAGGTAATTTTATTTTTTTTCACGCGGTACTGGAAGCCTGCCCGTGTGTGATGGAGCTGACCTATCCTGTGCGGGGGGAGGGGCTGCACTCAATGAAGCGGCCGGGGTAAGCCAGCTATGGCTGTCGGGCCTGACTGTGGAAGATGGTTGTGCTGGGCTGCTGCTGATCCTGACAGTTCTGGCGCGGCCAGTGCTGCCTCTCTCGCCTTTTAGTGACTAAGAGTGATGATTGTGACCTGCTGTCGGCTACCCTCCCATAGGGAGGAGAGGCCTGGTATTTGTATGTATGTATGTAATTGTACTTGCGATTAAAATATTCTTGTACCTGTGCACTGGTGTAACTCGTATCACAGATACGGTCATTAAGCAACTGTTAAGAGCGTGAAAGAGAGACGGACCAACCAATTTAATGTGTTCAGTGAGATTCCCGTTGTTATAACATAGGAGAAATTACGCACAAAAATAAATTTATTTATTCATTAAGGAGACACCTGGTGTTTGCTTATACAGTGTTGATACGCTCCTCTCATCGTTGAGCGAGCATAAATTTATGGGAAACTATTGTGTGTTACCATCCCCATGTAAGTATGTTTCCATGTAACTCATATATTTAAATGTATCTTAAGTATTATGAAATACTGTGTGTAGTGATTTGGCAATTCAAATCCAAACTTCAATATAGCTACGTATAATTTATTTGCATTAAAAGGAATAAATTTTACCCGTTTCAGCTTTCAACACTGTACTATATTGTTCACCTCTGGCTCCGCATACTGGCTCTTACATTCCTGCCTTGAATCAGCGAAGTTTAGATTGGAATGCATTGGAGGATGAATAGCCTTAGAATATGGTTCATATCTCCTTTCCCATTCCTTGCGCCTGAACTACGGCAAAATGTTACACATGAAAATACAGAGTCTGTTCAAGAAAATATGAAAATTTCAGGGATCATTAAAATAGAATTCATTTTTGCTTGTCTCGAGTGAGCTGCGGGATTTTGGAACTGACAGTGCGTCGGTATCTTGGATACCGCGTCGTAAATTTCCAGAACGACATTTGGACTTGACTTCCGGAACCTGGCGTTCAAGGATGATATTTCGATTTGGGTTTCGCAACGTAGGTTTCATGGTATTTCAAGTTGGGTTTCGCAACGTAGGTTTCTATGATATTTCAACTTGAATATCACGACGTAGGGTCCTAGGATATTTCGAATTAAATACCGCGAAATGGGGTTCAAGGACGGTGTTTCAACTAGAAAATCGCAACGACGAGTTCGAGGACGATATTTCAACTAGAATTTACTTGAACTTGAAAGACAGAAATCTCGAATCTTTTCAGTCACACCTGACTGAAGCATTTTTAATGAAACTTTAAGCCATGTTTCAGTCACATCATAAGCATTTTAATTTACTCACACTGATTTCTAATTTTAAATTCTTTCAGAGTTTTAAACTAGGCTTCTAAAAGAATCTTTAATAACTCAGACAATGCCGAATTGACTTAAAAAACAATGCATTCATGAAAACTTGGTAAATGAAAGTTTTATTCTAATAACTTTTTAATCACAATGTTCTTAAAAAATACTGAATTTTATGAGTGACTACTTTAGCATTTTTAAAGAAAATTTGTCTCAAGATTTAGCGCTGTTGAACGGTGAGCTCGTTCCACGCTCTACCACCCTTGGATTTTTTCTTTTGGGGAGACCTAAAAGGGCGAGACTACGGTGAAAAGTTTACAAATTAACATCAACTTGAAGCACAGAAGCCTAACGAAGTATAGACCAGATCTCACCAGCGCCGCAATGAGCAGCCTGCGCAATCGGGCCGATTCTTTTTGCATGTAAGTGGGGAGCGCATGAAGAATATTGGATTAAAAAAATAATCAAACTTAAAATAGCATAACCTCAGGATTGTATTAATGTTTCTTAAAATCCGTGCGATATCGTAGGAATTTTTAACGATTCTTTTAGGTTCCATATTTAAGAATCACTCTGTATTTAGAAAAATGAAAATGTTCAGGGGTTTTAATGTATATTTAACGAGTAAAAACAATCAGTTAGCAATACATTTTACCTATCTCGAAAGGGTCACACACACCAACTCGTGCGGCAATCAAACCCAAATGTTTTAATGTCCTAATATGCTTTTAGGATAACAGAAGAAATTGAAAAATTGAGTAGACAAAAAATACTTGCGTGAGTTCAATCGAGATAGATCAAGAAAGGAAACAATTATAAATAGTTTGAAAAGATCTTCAGGAAAATCAAATGAAGCAAACAAGTACACTTCCAATGGAAACTATTAATGGTTAAAATGACTCCAAAACGAGTGAGAGGAAGATACAATTAGTGAAATAACGCAGTACAAAAAATAATAGCTATTAATATTCTGAAGCTATTTTTTTATCAAATTTAAGTTGCAAGCTCAAGCTAAACAATTTAAACAATTTAAACAATTTATTTACCACAGGTGATACAGAGGTAGAATGATTCTTAAGGCTAGTACAATGGTCAAACTAGAGTATAGCTACCTGTGGGCCCGAACAAGTTCAGCGACTTCTAG
>JACJUY010001711.1:0-16225 GCA_014220935.1 Platorchestia sp. MABIK | reverse complement strand
TTACCACTGCTTCATCAATGCCCGCTGCATTATTTAGTTGAGAGATGTGCAGTGTTGGTATTGATTCTTCTAGAACGGTGCGCATTTCTTCTAAATTTGATTCGTTTACTTTGCGATATGAGTAAGTTTCAGTATGATATGAGTATGCGATATGAGTAAGCATTATTTACTGAGGCCAGAGACAAACGGAGATCATGGTCTCTTAATTTCCGAGAGCTACGAAAAATCTCAAGCTCATCGAAAAAACCGAAGGCACATGCACGTGATAAAATTATCTTCCAATATATTGAAGACAGTGTTCTTGTTACAGCACCAATGATTCGTTTGATAATTATCCCATCTATAACTACCAAGTTTCCTCATTATTGGAAACCCTGCATAATTAAAATATTGCACAAAATAGGTTATATTAAAACGGCATCAAATGACAGCTCAATCAGTCTTTGACCTTTCATGTATGTAATGTTATAAAAATGATCAACGAGTCATCTATCAATTAATTTGCGTGAATTAAATCAACTTCATCGAAATTTATATACCCATCAGAGGAACACCTGTTCTCAAACCTCATCGTCACCGAAAACACAGCCAGTGACACAGACAAAAAGAACATAACTCTCACTGCTGCTTGATCTCTCAAAATCGAAAAGCGTTTGAAAAGAACCTTATCCATAACTTAACGACTTCATGTATTTCGCAAGAAAAATCAATTATTCCCATTCACACAAAATGATTTTGGTGTTCCTTAATTAAGGAACTGTCTTTGGCCCACAACTCAACTCTATTTTCCTCTAAAATTTCTCTTAAATGCCGAAGAGTGCAAGAATTTTTATGTATGTACGAAGCTTATATGCAAATTGCTATGGCCAGTTCAATGACCGAATTGAAAAAAAAACACAGGTAAAAAAGGAAGTCTTTTAAAGAACCTGAAATTTTAGTACGACCAAAATGATCTCAAATTCAACGCAAGTAAAACCCAATACATTATTTCCAGATCCATTCATTATGTGATAAAACACGTGTTGAATGTTTTGCCACTCGAATCAAAATGACTGGAAAGAGTAAACTAAAAAGGGAATCAGTTTACTGAAACAGGTAATTCTGTGCCTCTTGAGCGCTTCGTGATTAAGTGTACGAATGAGTGATTTGTGCTCATAGAAGAAAACAGCTAAAAAAGCTCATGATTATGTTAAAATTTTACTTCAACAAAGCCCATTGTACAGCGCGATTTTAATTAAGGAGCGATCAATAAAGACCATTCTTCACATTCAAGACGTGAAAAATTAGCAAAGCAATTTGCTGCATTTTATTCACAGAGTCTGCGAGAAAAGGGAACAAAGACTTTTGCCTCCATGAAAGCTAACAGATGAAAAATGGCGGCTGTTGAATGAGCTCCAAGTTTTGCAAATTATACGTTCATGAGTGCCGTTTTTCTGCGCAGAGAAGTCGCCACCTTTGTTTGTTCGGTTATTTTTAAGCGTTGATCCAATAGGTTCGCGTTGTGTTTCACTTCAGGAATGTTGTAATTTACTTCATCGCCGTGTACTTTTTATTTACCGTCAACAAAGCGGCAGTTGCCTTTTTTTTGTATTTTTTTCCGCGTTTTCATTCACTAAAAAAAGCTTCTGTCATTATTCAAACAAAAAATTTGATGTAGTTACCACGCAGAAAATTGCTCTGGTTTCAATGGGAAGACTTCTCTTTTGTATTTCTCTTTGATAAAAGAGCGGTTGTAATCATTCTTTCAAAGTCCAGTTGTATTTTTTTTGGTGCATGCTCGGTACGCTCATGTGAATAGAATGATGAATTTTAAATATGATCACTCCACTGTTTCTGGACAAAAATTAGGCGAGGTAGAGTCAATTGAGAGTGAGACTTTTAATGGGAAAGTGGCCTCTACATTTACTTTTTATTTTCCATTCATTAAAAACACAGCGATATTCAACCGTCCAAAATACAGAGTTCGAGTCGGAAGTCTCTGTTGTAATTTATACCAAGTGTGCACTAATTAACAAGAAAGGGCTGATCCCTTATACAATTCGAATGTATTTTTATTCTTTCATGCATTCATAATAAGACTCGCTAGGAATGAAATGCTATCATGACAGAAATAGGGAACATTTATGTTCTGATTCAAAATCTAATTAATGGATGAAAAAGTTCAGGGAGTTCACCGCAACAGGATTCAAAGTTGGAGACAGGGTAAGGAAGTTGATTCACAGAAAGATAGAGGAATCAGCCAAAGTGCTCTCAGACATAGGTTGTTGCGGATTCATGAACTATGCAGTTGTTGAATATTTAATGCCACCACCGACTGCAACATTCATTCCGATCGTAGTTGTCAGCATTAAGTTCTCTATACAAACTAAATTAGCCACCTATTGGTTTCCAAGCTCCAGTTATTTACGTATACGTTTACCAATCAGCGTTCAAAGCAGTTACCGAAGATGAGGTTATGCGCATGGATCATTACTAAGCAGTGTTATCATCAGAGTTATAACTGATCATGTTATTATAACTTACTACTGTACACAGTCGTCAAAAATGCCTGTTGGATGAGCATCTGTCTTCATTCAAAGCTGGCAAGACAAGGAGCTGGGGCAACCGCCTAGAGTTGTCAGATGCTCGGTCATTTTATAGGTCAACACACAACATAGCCGACTTTCCTTAGAAATAAATTTCGCTGCTAGCTGTGACTGACAATGCCTTAATTTGTTTGAAAATTACGCGATACCGCAGAGTGATCGCTCGCACTCGTCGAGTTTCGAGGCGCATTAAAAACTTAGGGATGGTAATAAGTATTATATATATGATGAGCATATTTCTTGTATTTCTTTTCCTAAATCTCATTGTTCAGTATGCTATCCACACGATAGCATTTCCTGGATGTGATAAGAAATATTCAGCTGCTCATAATCGTGTTTCTAAAACTGAAGTCAGAAGAGCCATCTGAAGGCCTCTTCTGCTTTGGGTTTAAGGGGTTATCAAGGGGTTATTGAGGGGTTTAAGTTCGGGCTTCACTTAAAATCCCTCAAGCTCTTCCTTAACATCATTCCTTTTCTCTAGAGCAGTGGTTCTTAACATGTGAGGAATTCCCCTCTGGTGGAGAATGGCGGAGTTGCCAGGTGGGGAATTTCATGCATTTGTTTCCACCCACAAAAAATCGATAGTATTTCAAAATCTAATACATTACATCCAAATGTTGACTTACTTTACAAATCACAACCGTTTACAGACCATTTTAATAACAAAAACAACCCTAAGGAGGTAACGTATGTCATGTTTGGGTAAAAGGGACACCACTGCTGGATTAGGAATGTCACAGATAGGTAAAAGGATGATGCTGTGGTGGGGAATGGAGAGTTTGCGCACTAAAAAGTAGGGAATTTGAAAAAAAGCTTAAGAATTACTGCTCTAGAGTGAAGATGAGAAGGATGGGGATGCAAATATTCGAAGGGATTTGTAGATTAAATGCGGCTCAGAGAATAACAGAAAGAAACCATGGATTTTGTTGCCAGAAGCGCCGTCAGCTTGTGTTCGACGAAGTGATTGCATAATGTAGTTGAGACATGTGACTCTGATTTATGGAAGATCCTGCGATTTTGAATTTATGCAAAATCTAGGAAAAGCAAATCAAATATTATCCACAAATATTAGATATCAGATAGCTCGAAGGTATATTTTAAGCCTGGGACAAGAGTGAAAGAGTCCTGAAATCTTGCTTTATTGAGTAACTGTTTCCGGCCATACAAATGAAGAACTGGGCGTGACTTACGTTGGGTCGCAAACGGCCATGATTCATAACAAACAAAATTTATAAAACTGTGAAATAGGAAGTGTAAACCTTGTGACAGACAGAGGAAGGAATCCAGTGAATGATAATAATAATAAATACAATAATAGTGATCGTTCTCAACCAATAGAATTTCTTGTATGTTTTCTAATTGCTTTCGCAATAATGTATCAATATTTATTATCACTGCTACTGTTATGATAACAATAGTAATTAAAGAAAATGAATAATATTATTAAAAATAAATATGATTATTACCATAGTTATCCTTGTTAAAAATTTAAGAGGAAAATACAGGAAAGTAAAAACCTGTCAGTGTTCTAATTCATTTCATATAAACTGCATGTGAGAGTAAATAACCTTCCGCAAACAGCTAAGCCTTCCTTGTCTGGTTTCTGCGTCATTAAAAAGGGCTTCAATTCAGTTCTGGAGAGAAATAATTTGATCAAATCCATTTGTGAACGCATCAGTTTTGCTCACTGTCCTCAGTGGCAAGTGAAAAAAGTCTTCAGTTTTCGATCGAATCGTCGAAAAAAATTCCTTCCGATGGTAAAACTTTCAATCCAGAGATGCAGTTTTGGGGCTTCAGAAAATTTCTGATGAAAATTTCACTTTGGTATTCGAGATGATCTAAATGAAGTCGACACTTTGATATTCGAGATGGACAAAATGATATTGACACTTTGATACTCGAGATAGATAAAATGATGTTAATACTCGAAAGGATGCTGATGTTGATACTTTGATATTGACACTGGAGAGGGTAAAATCCTTTCAAAATCACGATTATAATCTTAGTTAATAATTTCTTCGAGATGGCGAAAACTTTATTTTAGGAAAAGGATAATCGGGGAGTGCGATAAAAAGTAAACTTCGAACAAATGATGCAGTTAGTCTTTCTTACTGAACCGAAGGTCCTACTTACGTTTAAAGTGCAAGACTCGCGAGAAAAAAACGAATTCTATAGGAAATTTTCTCCCATTCAGAGGACCTTTTTTGTGTTTCGGCGAACCATTCCAGTACAATTCCCCCCGAAAATTTAAAACCAGCACCGTTCTGACATCTTTTCAGTGCCACTCCTCTATAACTTCGTAGTGCCTTTCTAGTACTATTTTAGTTCCACTCCAGCACCACTCCAGCACCACTCCAGCACCACTCCAGCACCACTCCAGCACCACTCCAGCACCACTCCAGCACCACTCCAGCACCACTCCAGCACCACTCCAGCACCACTCCAGCCCCACTCCAGCACCTCTCCACTACCACTTGTCATCAGAAAAAAAACGAGGCATATTTTACAGTTTTTAAATTATGTTGTCTAGAATGGTTAACTAGCACTTCACTATGACGTCAACGCAAAATGTTTAGAACATGTAATTTGTAAAGTAGTGCATCAAGATGTATTTTACTTTTTAAATTTATATTTTTGTATTCATAAGGTAGAAACCATAACTTTGGGCGGTGACAGTATGAAATTCATTTGAAAAATATGCATTTGGATTCAAACCTGTATTATCAATAGGTTTTCCGGCAGCGTAGTGATGCTTGTGCTATCTCGTGAAAGGTAGGTTACTAAAGCGCCTTACAACTCAATATTACTATACGTGTGATAACGGAAAGAAATACTATAATATACGCTGAAAGAAATTCCGTAATGTAGGAAATGGTTTCGAGTTGAGCCGAATAATGCGTAAACCTTCAAAACAAACATGCAAAGCTGTTGTTGGTGCTTTGAAGATGTTGAAATGATTGCGTCATATATCAAATAATTTAAACAAATGAATAAATTTTTGTTGGAAAAGAGGAACTCGGTAGGGTCATTGTTTAAGACTTGAAAGGAATAAAATAAAATGTCGGCATTTGGGCGTTCGAATGAGATTGTCATTCTAGGGCATTCGCTGGATCTTGAAATATTTCCAGCTGAAGTTTTCTAGTTTCCTTCCATATTTCTTGATTTAGCTCCCGATGTCTGTAATTACTTTCAATAAAAAATCGTTAATGCTTTATGAAAATATGAATTACTTAAGTTACGTCTTGTCCACGCTAGGTTTTTCTTCACAAAACTAAGTTCGCCACTTTTCCGGATACGTAGCACATTCTATCGAACGAATCTTGGTATGTGAATCTTACATACTTTACAAGATGTTTGGCTGCACTCATATGAAGTTAATCTCGTTAATTTCGAGTCGTAAATTACGGTGAGCTGTTTACTGTGTCCATCCACACTGACTTATTAGCAGCTTCCCATTGTTTAAGGCTGAGATAAAAATTTTCATTTGTATGTTAGAATGTTTGTGCAATATTAGAGAGAAAGATGAACTTATCAAAGGTTTTTCTCTTAAAATTTTGAGCCGCTACTTGAATTTTTTTTTTTACCATAACTATATTAGTTCAATTGTGCTGATGTGCTTGATTCAGTTGTGCTTGTGTTTCCCTCTTCACTCGTACGTTGTATGTATAAGCTCAACATGTTCATTTTATAAGTTTTCAAGATTTAATTTCAGCTCTTTACTCAGAAATTAGCGCCAATTTCTCAGTTAGGAATTCGTGAGTTCAATTTCTAGTTGATTGCTCTAGTTTTATCCATTGCCCTACCGGTTACATAACAGTGTGGGCTTAACTCTTTTTCCCAGCCTGTACACAGTTTTTATTTGTTTTCATTTATGAAATTACTGTTTGGTAAATAAATACCTGGAAGAGAACAAAAGTCATGTGTGTCATGTGAGCGATCATGTTTAATACACGGCAAACAAGAAAGCAAAATCAATTTTACCTTCCCAATTGATAAAACTTTATTTTGCGCATTCTTTTCAGATTTTTCTAGAAATTCTTCAAGAGCTCGAAATAACTTATCTATAGTCACGCATTCCGAGATTTATTTCTTCCCTCTTTCCCCCTCGTTGGCGATCGACTTTCATCGTGTGAACAAATTAATATAGGTCATTAGCAGCCGTGCCGACACCCGGGGCAAATTCCAGCCTCATCAATTTGATCAAATTAATCGCTACGTGATGCCACCGCAGTTCTTGCAGTCGGAGCTGACAGATTGGCCTGTTTCCGACGAAAGTCTTCCAGATTTTCTTCTTAAATACCATTTGAGCATGATGGGCACGGCTGCTAAACACAGAGTGCTCTTTGTGCTCAAATCTCGTTATAAAAACGCCAATTCTGAAGAATGTGGCATAACAAAAAACTATGGGTAGCTCTACCGAGTGTGACATGAGGTCTACGACAAGTCTTGTGTGCTGAGAAAAATTTCAGACCGGTTGAATACTGGAAGGACGAGCTGCAACTCAAAGTGAGGTGACATTTATAAACGAATAGTTATGTGGATAATACGTGAACTAATACGTACGATAATACTTGTGATACGTTGGATAGTACGTGATGCATCATCTTGTTCAAATATTCATCTTGTCATGAAACTCTGGTCATGTTTAACTATTCGGCCATCGCGTCTTTGTCAATCCTAGCACCAGGCAGATGCATGATATCGAAGCTAGCATAATGAAGTTTTTTAAGTGAACATTACTTCAAGTAATGTTTTCTCAACAACTTTGTCTCGTTAAATGGCCCATATCACATGTCTGAAGACTATACGGCAGTAACGGGTTGTCGATTTTCTCGTCATAACTTCTTGATCGTGTTTCCGAGATTGATTTTTCAATAATTTTTTATTCATACATCTCTTCTTTCAGGCTTTGATGAGGGCTTCTTATAAATCGGAAACATTTGGTTTAACAAAAATGATTGTGACAACGTTGGTACTTTTTTATCATAAAATTAGAGTTCTAAGAATCCTTCCACTGCGCTTTATACCAAAATAATGAAACTTTTTGCCACACTGGACGTAAGTTTTTATGGCCGTGGACAGACTCATGGTATGTTTGAGAGAAATCCTATATTATTTATTTCTTTTATAGAACAACCCGATTGTAGAATTAACTTTCGCCGGTAGTTATTCCGATATATTTTACATTGATAGTGCACGTGTTAAACTTAATACCCTCACTGGGACTTTTTTAAGCATTCGAACAAAATTTATCCTCTACCTGCAAAACAAAAACGTATGTAAACCATTCAAACATGCTGACTAAAGCCAGAACAATTTCTTAATTTTTTTGAACATTTTACGCACATTTTACTCAAAAATAATCTCAAGCACAACTCCATTCCATTAAAATATACCAAAATTATACATCCTGCGTTGACACTAAGATTGAAAGTCGACCGCGGAATCTGCTCATTTATTCAGCCTGTTTTTCTAGGCCAGCAAGGCTTCGGCCGTCTTTTCCGTGGGACGCTGCGTTTCTCTTCAGCAGTGGCGAGGCCGTTTGTTTAGCAGCAGCGGCTGACACACCCGTTAGTAAGTTTTATGTTCCGACGATTGATTTTCGTTGCTGAACGATTGGCAAAAGTTGGGGGGGTGAACTTGGGTAATTTATTTAAATGGGGCCTAGGACATCCCCTTCTCGGACAAATTGCTTAGTCTTTGGCACGGGAAAGGAAAGATTTAGGGTACCGGAATCCTTTGCCTAAAAAATACACCTGGGTTCTGACTAACGCTTTATTTTTCACGCCTTCCCCAATGGGATAGAATAACACGCGCATTCTGCGCTTAGAAGTAAGCTTCCGTAATGACATTACTTGCTGGTAAGATTTCGAGCTTGCCAGATTTCGAGCTTAAAACATGGCAGTTGTCAGAGCGAGTGCCACAATTATTTGTTAGTTTTGCACACTACTATTTGAATTTTAGCCCAATGGGATCATTGTGTATTCCATTTGCTGCACTATTAGCATGCAGCCTTTATTATTGGAATCTGCTGTTTTCGGTTTTCACCTGGGTCTATTTTTCTTTCTTTTCCAACTTTACTTTCGTACAATACTGATATGTCCATAGGAGTTGGGATGCTTTATAGGTATAGTCGATATAGGAATACTGTGCTGACGGTCTGGAAGGTTTTGAAAATTTTTTCCTCGGAATAAACTTACCCTGAAACATGAAAAAAATACTTGTTAATTTACGAGAGTTGGTTTGAAGTCCAATGGTGAATTTACAACAAACTCAAGATAGAAGAGGAGAGCAAGAGCGAGAGTGCTGAGAGGCTCTAATCTAACGAACTAATTCCTCCACTGAAGGGACTTCTTATTAAGAAAAAGAGTTCTAGGTCACATTGTCTCTAAGTTTGAGTTTTAGTGCTTACTGTTTTTTGTTTTCATGAAACTTGGCTCCATGCGGCAAGTGAGGTATCGATGACTACCGTAAAACATTTTTCCATGGACTTCAATTTTGAAAGTTTTTCTTAATTCTTCCCTGTCACATTCGGTATAGTAATCTATGACTCAGTTATGTAGGGTTCAATAAAGTCATTTTATTTTATTTCAACGAGGTAGGGAATTTACAAAGTACTTCACCGAGTTTTAATGCACCATTCTCGACACTGTAACAAAAATTAGTCTCCCAGGCACGTGGACTGAACATGAACTGCTTGTGAGGACCAAGCGGCATTGTAGATGCTCGGAAGGCGATCTGCTGAGCCAGAAACGCGCCTGTTTCATTGCCCCGGTAGGGCTGTTATTCCACAAAGCCGTTCCTGCACAGGCTCATCTTTGAAAATAAAAATTTGTTCTACTCACGTGGGAATTTTGATATCGTTCAAAATATTCAAATTTTCATTACAATGAGACTTGAGCAAGGAAATCCAGGTTGTAGAATGAGCAAAATATCGTTTGTTGTATTTCTGGCATAATATTCCGGTTAACGGTTAAATTGAGATATACAGCTCATACATGTCGAAGATAAATTCATTAAGGTTGAGTGAGGAAAAAGCTTTATTCCTTAGACTGAGAGACTCATCACGTAATTACAAACGACAAACTTCCTCTACTTCACTACGCATTCTATTTTCAACAGTGATGAATATTAGATAGAACATTTGGATGAGGTATCTGTATTCTGACTTAGACTGGATCTCGGCGTCTGGATCTCACAACTGGTATAGACATCAATGAATAAAGCATCTCTGATTCGAGGCTTCACTACGTACATTATACGCAAATATATATTGTACATAAATATACTCGGTATATGTAGATATATTTATACATATAGATATACATATATATATATATACATCGAACATAAGGAGAATAGACATCATAACACTAAGCATTGCTCAAATGAAGGCGATGTCGATGAATTACGTTTTAAAGTGTTTCAAAAATACTGACATTTGAAACAGAACGTTAAGTGTTGTTTAAATTCTTGCTCCTGAAGAATAACTTAAAGTATTGCATTTCACATTTAAATAGTCCTTGAATAACGTAAATTATTGTTACAAGTGTCAGTATTTAGTGAAAAATGATCAAGTGCTGTTCGTGATGCCTGTTGGTGTGTGTTCAGTTGTTCAAAGCATACATAAATTGCTGAAGTAAATGCATGAGCTGATAAAAGCTCGCAGTGTTACTGAAGTACAAGAAAACCAACTTCAAAATCCTGCGCGTGAGAAAACAACAAATTCCTTCCAACACAGGAGCGAGAACTTCATGCCAATAAGAAAACACAGAAATAATACCGGCATAAACTCTAAATTCTCATCGGCAAGAGAGCAGCAAATCGGATCAAAACGTAAATTTCACATAATTCTTACTAGTATGGCAACTAGTAAATAAACTCCTGTTGGAATCGACTGTTACTGTTCTGTCCTGCTAGACGATGACTGGCTGAACATCACTACAGAATTTCTTATACAACGTTCTGTGTTTCGTGGTGAAAATATGGAAGTTATGGAGCTGCTGTCCTGCAACACAAGATTACTGAACGCTAGAATTTTTCAAGCGAGGACAACAGGTGCTTTAGAGAGAGGTCCTTTGTTTCTGAGTGGAATATTAATGCCTGTAAAACTGTGAATTACTTTCTTTGCGACTACAAGTGATGCGTTTTGGGGAGCACAGAATTTCCTTTTGCATCGTGCTGCATTTGAGGCGTTTTGAAGCAGGCTTAACGCAAATAAGTATTATCTTGAAGTGTTGGAAGATTCGAAGGGTTTCGATAGATTTATTTGCCACAAGCTCGTACATTGTTATACGTTAGACGCAAGAATATGGTTAATATCCATAGCGGTCAACGGAAGTAGCTTTGTGGGACAGATAAGCTACTAGGTTTCTAAAGCAACCCATTGAGCGATGAGTAATTTCTGTATTAAACTATGGTAAATAACTAAGTATACCTATCTCTCCAACCTAAAACTAGTGAGGCATTTAAAAAATTTTGCTTCCACCAAGCTGAGAGAAAATACAGTTTGATATTCAGGTCATCGTTTTTTTCATCAGATGTCTCTATGTTTTTAATGGTAGCTCCATAGTGGAGATTTATTCTTTTAATTTTTATGGTTGAGGACAGTGTTTAGAAACGATATATATATTTTTAACTTAGGACCGTTATTTACTTTAGCTTCATTTATTTCTAATTTGTCTTATAATTTAAGAACACGTGTGTTTAAAGCGTACTTTTGAAGGCCGAGTTGGTGAGAGCATCGCCAATATCACGAAGTGATGAACTCCAGAACTTGATACTAGCGAAATGTAAGCTATTTCGAAGGCTGATTTTGAGTAATGAGGGAGCATGAACCTATTTCTATTATATTCCTCGTTAAGTAGCCATGGTAGTCAGTTTGAGAGTGAATGTAATGTTGAAAGTCTGAATTTTTGTTGGTATTTAGTATTTTGTGCATAAATCTTCCAAGAGAAAATTAGTAAATATACAGGCAGTTTTAGAATTTTTGTTCATGAAGGAAACATTTGTGTGAGCGATGTATTCCAAGTTGGAGATGCACTGCAAAGAATTTTTAGTGCTTCTTTCGGTATGAAATGATTGACTATTGGAAAACTTCTGATGGATTTGGAAATCTTTATATGTGTAAGATTGAGCTGATTTTTTAATATCAGATACTCATTGCATTATTCCCAGAAATTGGCAGCCGTCGGTCTTGAATTTTTTCACAGTTCATCAAAATCAAGAGGAAGCAGTGTTTTTCCAAATCGGGGGTAGTATCTGCATAGCCTTTTTGACTCTTACACTGACTTTATTCTTTATGAGGCACAACATAAAACTAGATAATTCTTGTTTTTTTTTGGTTAGCGGTGCTTCCATCGGACAAACTTAATGTGCTGCTAGCCGCAAACAGTTTAAATTTGAAAAAATATCCTAATATCACAATATCGTTCATACGGAAAAGAAACAGAAAAAAACCGAGAATAGATGTGTACTTGACGGCCTCCCTGGGTTACATTTTGCAGGTAACATTTGTAGTTCAGACGTGGAATAAATAAATAACTGCATGTTGTTCAAGACTTGAGAGGCAGGATTTGAACCATTAGTGAAGAAGACCTTTAATATTAGGCAAATGGATGTTGAAATTTACTCAAAGAAATGCTTTTTAAGGTATGTCTCCCTCCTCAATATTTGAACAGAGAAATTGTAGATGATTTTGAATGGCTTGAGTCGTTGACTTTTGGGATAGAAAGCCAAACTGCTGATAATAAAAAAGGGAATTACGCTCAAGATAAACATTAAGTTTATTTTAGTCAATTTTTTTAAGACTTTACTAAAAGCTGTACTGCAGAAATTAGTCTGTAGTTATTGATACAAGCTTTGTTTCCCATTGCTCTTAAAGATGGAAGATCCTTTCACAACTTTTAATGACGTAGGAAAGATGTCAAAGGAAAGGAAGTTTTTCCAACGTCGCATGAATAAGGGGAACTACAAGAGATATAAACCTTAGAACTTTATTGAATAAATCAATCTTTCCCGCCTGATTTATTCTCCAGGATGTTAATGTTGCTGGAAGCCAATCAAGAGCTCACATGAGCAAGGCAGAAAGAGAGGTTTGTGATTAAATTAGAAGTGTTGCATAAGTGGCGGATGAAATAATTTTTTGTGTTTTTGGCTGTATTTTTCCCTTATATTAACAAAGTAATTATTGAATAAATACGTATACGATATCTTTCTCATTGCGATACGATACAAGATCATATACAACAGTTTTTATTGTTGTTCAAGAAATTATCTTTAATTTTTCCCCATCATTTTTAGATTTGGTAAATTTTTCAGTGAAATAGTTTTTTTCTAAAACTCTAGTTTCAGCATAATATCAAACTCTTTGATATATATGAAATGGAATTTTCCTATAGCTAGGTAAACCCTGTTAGCTTCCCATTTTTCGTATTGATATAATCTTTTTGGTTATCCAGAGCTTTCGCGTCTATGAGCGTGGCTGTAAAGGTTGTGATTAGACAACATCTATAACATGATTTGCATAAGATTTATCAGCTCAATGAAAACTTTATTAAGGACCGTTTCATTCATAATGTAGATAAATTACGTGAATATTACGGTTGTTTCACAGTGTGTCACGTTTAACGAATATAGGTTGCAGTCTCCGCAGATTGTTACACTGTGATCGTGAGATTTGTTTAAAAACTGGGTCAAGTTATTTCGTTGATGAAGGTCTCCAGATTTTCAGAAAGTGGTCTACAAATGACTACAACAAGGAAATTTTTATTATTTTTTTGCTTCAATTTTGACAGAATGTGTGTTGGGTTTCAGAGCTTTCTGTCGTAATGAAATCATGAGAATAGCGCAGTTAGTTGCGGCAAAGTTCTCAAAAATGTATTTGGTGCGTACCTATTTTTATATTGCTGGAAATGTGCGTGTTGAGGGTGTGTGTTGAGGGTGCGTGTTGAGGGTGTGTGTTGAGGGTGTGTGTTGAGGGTGTGTGTGTTGAGGGTGTGTGTTGAGTGTGTGTGTTGAGGGNGTTGAGGGTGTGTGCTGAGGGTATGTGTTGAGGGTGTGTGTTGAGGGTGTGTGTTGAGGGTGTGTGTTGAGGGTGTGTGTTGAGGGTGTGTGTTAATACGCTGCAGTGTGGGCTTTCCTATTCTCAAAGTGTACCAATCCTCCTTCTCTACTTTTATTTAGATTTAACTTAAAAATATATACATACATGTGGGTCTGTTCAGAACGATCATGGATTAATAACATTGCTTTGGAGACAGCAGAATTAATGAACGTTTAGCCACTAAAGCGAGAGTGGGATCCGTTCGTTGAAGATGAAAATGTACGTTTTGACCAAATGTGTCACCGTAAAAATAGAGCGTAGAAAGACAGGGAGGCTTGAATATTAAAAGTAAAATACTCATTTGACCGGATAGTTTAATTTAACTTGTGCCAAGCCTAGTCAGATCAAATGTCTTGATGCCATAATCTCTTACGAATGTCATCCCGTGCTCGTGAGGAAATTAGGTCTCCGGGGTTCAGTTCACATCCTCTTGATGAACGTGCAGGTCTAATGGTGTGAGGGTGCGGCTACAATTTTCGCTCGCAGGTTTGCGACTTATGCTACAATGAATAGGTTTTTCGCCATTGCATCTATAATTTTAGCCGCCCTGTTCAGAAGCTGTACCTGAGCGGCCAAACTCAGAGATGCCCCAGCGAAAAAGTTAGACTGAATATATCTTAGGTTTATCTCAGAAGGTTACTCTTAGAATAAATTAAAATAGAAAACGGAGACAGAAACGAGCCAATAGCCAATTCTTGGGTCGTCCTCAAGTCCCTCGCCGTTAGAAACACTGTACATCAGTAACGCACAGGCACCAACAAAGTGAATATACATTGTACAACCACCAATTTTCGCGAAATAGCATCAGTTCCTGCATGTTAGCACATCTCATAACAGGGCTGTTACACAAAGTGTGATACCGTGATTTTTTAGTTTTCTTCGCTCTGTTAAAAACGTCAGGACCAAGATCATCTCTTTTTTCTCGCCATGCTGACGCTACTTTTCAGTGAGACATCATTAATGGAATCGTAAATATTTCGAACAAAGGAATGTGATTTCCAAAAATACCAACTGCAGTGCGCGTACAGTTTTCTCTTTAAGTCAACATGGAAGTCAAGTCTCGTGCTTTAGAATGTTGGATTGTTTGGTTACTTTGCACTACACCTTCATTATACAGTCCATCCTCGAATGGATATTACCTAATGCAGGCCGCGACTTGCACGAATAAGTTGGTTTAGTATTCAACTAATACGAAATTTGTTTCCACTTCTGGCGAAGTTGTGAGCATAACACAAACAAATTAAAAGGGATAATTTTTTCCAAATTCTAAGATTCACTAAACAGTGAATAACCCAATTTTTGCTCGCATCATTTGCTCAGGCTTCAAATATTTGATCTAGAAACTACCAATATTTCGGTTGAGAGACTCATTAAATTCACTCAAATCTAAGCTCACGTCATTCACCCAACGATGGGTCTCACATCATATCCACAAATGAATATCAGTGAAAATCATTTTGCGGTTTGTGAAAAATAATGACGTCGGTCCCCGCGAATTAAGCTTTGAGAAGGTCTCTGAACATTCAGGAATTTCTAGGTTCGTTTCACGTTTTTAGAGGTCGTGTCCAGGAGCTTATCCTCAACCTTTCTTTTCATTCGGATTTAACTGGGACCAAATTTTCCATCCAAGATCCTAAATATACTTTTGAATCACTGCTTTCATCAGCCTGCTGCAGAGTTGTGCGACGTTATTGATATATTCTGTGTGTCCTGCAATATCTCGTGCATCCGGCATTGCCATAAGTGTTCTGCGATATTATGAGTGTCCTGCTTTATTACACGTGTCCTGCAATATTATGCAAGTGCTATAATTTTACGTGTAAGTTGCAATATCTTGTATCTTCAATACTGGTACAACAGGTGTGGAGCATTCAATAATCTACACTCAAAACCACCACCACAGATTTTAAACCCAGCCACTCATTTGTATCACATAACCTTGAAATGAGGAGAAGCTCATCCGCTCTTGATTAGCTATTGGAGTGGTTGAACTTGAGGACATTTATAAATACTAACGTAAGCCACATGATCCTCGTACCTCATTCAGGTTTAGTTTTTATTGTGATTACATGCACATGTTCTTATCCTCCTGAACACTTGATTAATAAGCAGCATGGGGTACATGAGAGACTGGTGTACATGGGATGCTGGTGTACATGAGATACTGGTGTACATGAGATACTGGTGTACATGAGATACTGGTGTACATGAGATACTGGTGTACATGAGATACTGGTGTACATGAGATACTGGTGTACATGAGATGCTGGTGTACATGAGATGCTGGTGTACATGAGATACTGGTGTACATGAGATGCTGGTGTACATGAGATGCTGGTGTACATGAGATGCTAGTGTACATGAGATCCTGGTGTACATGAGATACACGAGACGGTACACGTGAGATACACGAGACGGTACACGGGAGATACACGAGACGGTACACGTGAGATACACGAGACGGTACACGTGAGATACACGAGACGGTACACGTGAGATACACGAGACGGTACACGTGAGATACACGAGACGGTAC
>JACJUY010001710.1:105971-119574 GCA_014220935.1 Platorchestia sp. MABIK | reverse complement strand
ACGATTAGGAAAGCTTAAACTAACATCTGATATAATCTCGGCATATTTCTCCTGTCGCTCCATAGATCGCGTAAGATTTCTTTACTGCGGGTAAACAAGCATCTGTGTTAGTAGAAAATATATTCGTCAAAGGATAACTTCAAGTATATTTCAAATTAATGTGATCATGACTTAGTGCCTTTATTTTTTTCCTGCAGTTACTAAATTCTCGCAGTGAAAGGCCTAAGGCTTAATTCAGGCCTTAACATGCCTTAAGTCCAAAGCATCCTGTGAGAAACTGGTAAAAAACAGGTTCGAACCCTGCCAGAGTTATACACTCATTGGCAATAAGAGCCTTCTTGGCCTATAACCCACTATGGGGGTCTCGATATGTCTTGTAATATGTAATTCTCATTGAAAATTATACGGTTCGTTCTACCGCTGAAAAATAAAGCTCCAAAGAATAGGGCGACCTCAAATATTCTATCCCTGCAAGACAGCTCTACGGCCCTGGTGTTATTCTGAGGATAGTATTGAGCTCGCCACTCCTCACAGGTGCGATGCGTTCCATTAAAGTACTTGCAGCATGTCATCGAAATGTTAACCATTGGCAAGCAAAAAATGAAAACATGTGTTTAGGAATTTGATACGTAAAGTTATCTCTCAGTATTTTGAGTATCTCAGTATCTCTTAGTTATAATTTGTTCATCACGCGTGCTGCTGCACATATTTCAAAGAACGCTGTTTTTGTGTAGTCTTCAGTTTGATTTTACTATTTCTCAAGGCTTCAAAATTTTAGTACCTCGTATAGGCTTCGAATAATTGGTGTGTCAGAAAGCCCATCCTTTACTTTTGTTTCCATTAAACGACTGTCAATGCTGTACCGATATACTCTCCCATTTTTTATGACCTTGCAACACTACACCGTCATACTTCAATCCAATGTAGCATCCATGGCTTGTCAATTTAGCATAATCTTGAACTTCCTGCATCATCCAAAATTTATTTTCTCACCTCAAAAGCTTTTTGAACTTCAAATCTCGGAAGATGTTGCACTAGATCCTCTTTGCGCCATGACGCTCCAGAGACCGGGACGTTGGCCCGATGTTCTAACGCAGTAGCCGATCAATGGCGGCGGTGCATGTGGTGCCCCCGATGATGACACTCCGGCGGACGCTGACCTTTGCGCCCCGCCGGGGTCAGGTGACCGGTCAAGGGTAGTCCTGCACTGCCTTGTGTTCCTGTGATTGTGTTGTTTCAGCGAGGGCGGGGAATGTGATAACTGTTACCTTGACTATTGTAAGTACTGCATTACCTTGACTATGATAAGTTCTGCATTACCTTGACTATGATAATTTCTGCGTTACCTTGATATTTATTTAAAAAAGGATTTTGGTCGTATAGCTAAAATTTCTTTTCGCATGTTACAGTGATTTCATGCTATTTCAGTGGTAATCAATATACTGCACACTCGCCAGTTTATACGTACATGTGTATGTGGAGGGTAGCTCATAACAGGCAGGCGAGTTTGTGTTAAGGATGTAGATTAGAATCGTCCGACCTGAAAAGTGTAACAAAATGTTGAAGTCCAACTCGTAAGAGGGGGACAAAAAATTCCTGAAGACTTAAACAGTACATTTTTTAGAAAGAAACTTTTTAACTTTATTTCAAGAACAATTCCAAGTATGGCCCCGTTTCAGTCGCCGCAAGCTAATATCGCACTCATTTTTGCCATCCAATTCTACTTGATACTGTTTTACTGTTCGCTGAATTTTGTACGTTAAATTCTTAACTGTTTTCTTTGGGTCATCAAAATAAACTAAATAAAAAGTGCATTCTATGCACTTTAGATTTGAAGTTCATCTGACTTATGTTAAGTAAGGCATCATTCAAATGGCTACGATGCTGAACGAAGATAGAACTTAGCTATTTTAGTGCTCGTATTGTTCATCCCTATTCTTCAAATATTTCTATCAAATGTATTTACTTTTAACCTAAAACTTCAGTGATTCATAATGTAGAAAAATGGAAGACGTTCTCACGAATCTCCTTCATTTTTTAACGACATTCAATTTCAAATTCAATGATTCTATAAATTGATGATACTGAAGTTGTTCAGTATTTGTACATGTACGCTTCCCGACCCGTGGAACTGTCATGCGTTCTCGGACAAGGACCTACTTTAGATAAAAGTTTGTGCCCAAATAATCACTAGTTTGCATCACAAGTTCCCTGCTCTTTAAAACAACATTTCGGCTTACTTGAAATGAAGTTACCGAATATCATCATAACCTCTGTACTGAACTCCTGAAGCCGCCCTTCCTAATAAACCTGTACGGGTTAGACTACGCGGATTTCTTAACGATGTTATGAGTATGTGTCCCCTGCTTATGGAATATTAGATTATTTTCAAGTGTTTTCGTTTTCAAGTGTGACTCTACAACCAAACTTCAATTTCTCAGAACGATCTTGAGACGGTGAACGCCAAAAGACCTTGATTCAGCTACGAAATCGTTATACAATAAAATTAAGAAGTGTTATATTCATGATACGCCTATGCAAACAGTGTCCATCTTTCATGCAGATGTTTTGTATGCGTCACTCGCTTAGCTGTCAGTGCAGCAGGACGCAGAAGCAAAGTACCGCGCTGTCCGTGACGCGGCGGTCGCGTGACTCACGACATGCTGTCCCTCGTGTGGGGTTCCCTCAGAGGGTGTTAAGAAAATGCGCCTGAGCTAGACCTTGTTATTCTATCTTCCTCAAATACCACGTCGTGTTTAAGGAAGTCTACTCTTCGTGACACGAAAAAAAAACTCTACTGAAGTTCCGCTACGCAGACTGGCTAAAAACAGATGCATGTGCAGCTGTGTACATCATCTGGTCAGTGAATTGTTTTGCCGACCGTCTAAATCACGCAGCACTGTACCTTGTCACCTCTGTCGGGCGTGTATTCCTTTGAATTTATTAATAGCTATTTATTTTTTCTCACGCAATGTTAGATTCGGGAGTTTCAACTACCTGTGAGTTAAAATGTTTTTTCAAGTGAGCGAGATGTTTTGGAATTTTAATTTGTGGAATGTGCGAAGAGATGAATTGTTACAATCACGTTCTTGTGTGCTCGTTGTTCAGTTGTATACTTGAGGTGATAATTGTGTACGCTCGATATGATTATAACACCTTAAGTGTGTTCCAGAAACGTGCAGGGGACTACATGTGCGTTTTTGATGCTAGTTCCTAATTTTGCTTGTTGCATTAGTTGACGAAGAAAATTAATAAATTTTGGTATGTATTATTCTTATACGAACTCTTATGAGCCTTACTTAACTTTTTCTTAAAATATTAGCTCATCAAACGCTTTACACTTCATATCCATTTAAATATTAAAAGTTGATTCCAAGCAACAAAACCTTCCCACAGGGCTCATTAGATTGACTCGGTTCTGGAGCTCATTTTAGGCTTTCTGGACGCAATTTTACCAGCGCTCATTCTGTGGAATATGTTTCCATTTTTTGCGTAGGGAAGCATGAAATTATTAAAATATCATCATCCTCTAGGGACGATACAGCTGAATGTTTGCAAATTGCATTTGTGAGCTTAGTTGAATTCTCCACTACACAACTGACGCGTGATCTCTTAATTGAGCCAATCCGGTTTATTGCAATACCCTCCAGAGAAATGTAGCCAACATCAGTTTTTTCTCGTTCAGGGAGTACTTCCAATATTGCAGCTGTTTTTACTAGAGCTAAAGTTTCATTTTTTTAGAATAAGTGCAATTGAATGACAAACTTTTATGTATTCAAACGTAGACCATTTTTGGTGAGTTGTACATTTCGGTAAGAACACCTTGGTGTCGATGTAAATTTCATTTCTGCGATTGATGTTACACCGTTTTAACGCCAGTGAGACAGCTTTATGTATGAAAATTAATTTTCTGTCGCTTCCATGAGGCAGTTGACCTCGCAACACTGCGTAATTCCCCATTACGACCAAGCTCTGTTTGGGGATCGTTTCCGGACCCGCACAGTAATTGGTTTGTTCTTCTTCGCCCTCGCTGAGTGTCAAATAGGCTGCAGAATATCGTCAAACGCTTTGTTAGGTTACTTTATATTTCACCTAATTAGTACAATGACAAAAAAATGTGGAAATTGTGATGAATTTGTTCGAATGACGAACAAAGTTCGCCAGGAAATTTTTGCGAGAACTAATAAAAAAAGGAAATGTTAGGTTTTGTTATGGCCAGTGATCAATTGCTGTATTACATGCGTGATCAGATTTTCGAGTATTCATGGGTCAAATTTTCAACAAGCGTACTGATAATTGCATACGCGCTACAATAAATTCTCCTCTTATATTAGTGTTCCAAGCCCATTTCTTATGCAGATCTCAATTACCTACGTCGGAATTCTCTTACGAGCATCTATTGATATTCAGATTCAGTTATTGATATTGATATTCAGTTATTTATTTTCAAACTGGAGTTTAATTGTTTTGGGTGAGACTGGTTGACAGCGTATAGTTTAGCCGCGGTCCATGTGCTGGTCGCCCATGATGTGCTGAACCATCGGCTCTCCCGGCAGCAACGCACAAAGGTTAGAGCTGAAGGTTATAGGTAGGCCGTTTTGTTGAAGTAGAATAGGTTCTGATTAGCCGAACAACTATACCTGTCGTAGGTCTACTTTTCTCTCTTCCCCTAGGACAGCGTGACTGTTACTCTTTCGTAATTTATGAATGTAAAACTTTATTGTAAATGCATTGATTACTGTGTTGAGTTATTTAAAACCGTACGTCATGTAACCCGCAATTGAAAAAAATGTGCTGCTCTGAATTCACACGCAATAAAAAAAGCCGGCGCGATCTTTTCATTTCTTCTGAGATATGAATTGAATAGACTCAATTGGACACTTTTGAATGACTTTCAAAGAGTCTATATCCATCTCTTTGCTGAAACTTTAGCATTACCATCTCCTAAGTGCAGCTGTAGGCAAAGTTCTCGTTCGACGTACTTGAATTCTTTCTTCTATTCTTCAGCAGCTAAGCAAAGTTGTTGCTAACTCTGAGACCACTACATTGAATGGTTACGATGAACTGTATTATTTTATGGAGTGCTTTCTACTCTCATAAGGGTATCATTTTACACGTCACTTCCTGGACGAACGGAGACCTAAGCTATACTGAAATTTCACTTTTTATCTTTCATTGTTTAGCAGGAGTCAGACCACGTTCCAGTACGTTTTGCGCTAAAAATACCGTAAAATCCATCGTGGCATGTTTTTTGTCTTCACTTTGTGTCTTATTTCACTACCCATTATTTGCAAACCCCCACAGAATTGATGGCTTGTCAACAGATTTGATCATTCCTATAGAAGTGATCTTGAGAATACTGGATGCAGTAACAGATCTGATGTGTCGTACATATCAAGGTAGTTCGTACATTGTCAACTGCTCAATATTATGAACCTATTTGGGTGTGTTGCAGTGGCTTGATAGTATCAGTAGTGGCTTGATAGTAGCTGTGATGGGGCACTGTAGAGACTTCGCTATGGTGATACGTCTTTTTGGTGATGCATCGTTGTGGTGATACGTCGCTGTGGTAGTTCATTCCTACGATGATGCATCCCTATGGTGATACGTTGCTATGGTAAATCATCACTATGATGATACATCAGTATGATGAAGTAACATAACGTTTTCTAACGTAACTAAATGGTCAGCCCTGCATGACTGCGTTTTGTCTCGGTCGGCCGTTGCTCGAAAGCGCATTAATATTTTTCACTCAGGCCGACAGTCAATTCCATTAGCGGCTTCATTCTGTAATTTGGTGTGGTCCCTCGCCCCCAATTGCCGATTAGCAGCTGCGGCTTCTAAAATAATGCCGTCCTCCCTTCATGGTATAGCTTGCGTTGCAAGCTCACGTGACAGCTTATTGTGCAGTAAATATTCCTCACCATTGCTCTCTACTGCTTCAGACAGCTCAGTTCGTGCCCACAAGGGTCTCCGCAGATGTCAAGGTACAATTCCACTGCATGTTACCCGCCAAATAACCGGCCCAAGGTCTTTAATGCTCTATAATGACGACCGTAATGCGCCAGCGAAAAGGAGCATAATATACCGAGGAAATTGTTTGCATTATTGTTGTTGTCTTCTCTCTATGTGTGTTCTCTTCTTTGTTGCATTTTTTGCTGAAACCTGTAAATTAAAATTGTATTTTGTATTGATAGACAAATGACTATTCAACCCAATTTATTTGATCTCTATATTATGTTCTTCTACGCTGACTTTTTGTTTGTGTAATTTCACAGTCGAGGTTTTTCTAGTTGAGAGAAATGGTTTAAATCACATTATTTTATTGAGATGTTAGTATTATCTATTAGTTGAATGTTATTTTTCACTTATTGAATATGTATCCCTGTATCCGACTGTATGACCATTTGAAGAAATAAAATTAACGTTCCATTGCTTTATGTGCGTACTCAAGAGTAGCACTTACATCCTTAGCTGTCCATGATGCATTTTTCCTTCTCGCTCTTTTCGTCTGGGTTACATCTTTTGATGAGAACGATTTACATGCTAATTCTTTGGCTTCAAATTCCTTTTCTATTCCACGATGTCTCTACATCGATAATGTCTTTTCAGCTACTCCACACCATCACATGGCGGTAAGTCCAGCTGCGCGTTGTGTCATCGCGTCGCTCGCATAAAAAAAACATTTCCGCCCAGCACCTGTGCCCAACCCCTAAGCTTTTTTGCTGCTTATGAAGTTTTTCAATTTCCCTTGCGGTGAACCGGGATCATGGTAGACCGGGATCTTGTTGCTTTCTAGAGCAGCTGCAGCTCTTGAATTGTATACATCTAATGATCTTTTATTAAGAAATTGTGAAATACTTTCCTCGCCAATGATTTAAAAAAATTGAAATCGTCGAAGAAATCTTCGACGAGAACTACAATGCCGTTCAGGTAGAACGTTCTGTTCACGTTGTATACGACCAAAGTGTTACAAATGGCTACATCGAAAATTACGCTTTACAGGAGATCCGTTAACTATTGCATTAATGTCGCTCTGCAAAAACTTGATTATTAGCTGACAAGTTTCTTTGTGATGAGAGTTGGCTTAAAAAGAACCTACCGTTCAACTCTCATGAAATGTGTCAACTGGTCATTGTGGAATGTTGAGGCTTGTCATGTTGAATCATATATTATCTAATTGAAATCGTTTCGCATTTCCTCCGATGTTTTAAAGTTTATGCTCTGAAAGGAAAAAATTCATACCTGTATGTTACAAAAATTTTACTTACGATGATAATTACAATATCGCTTAAAAGAGTTAAGATGAGTTTTTACCCTTTATTTGTACAAAAAAAATTCATTTTTTATTGACTGAACCTTAGTTCAAAGTTTCAGCAGCCTTAGTCCGAAGTTGTGTTCCTGCAAATCCAGTATGTTCACTCGAACAAACTTACGTGTCAAATGAAATGCAAATTTTCATTTCAAACGTTTTTTCATGCATTAGTCTACTGACGATTTTTTTTATTTTGAACGAAAACCATATTTATCACTTTATTATTGGGGAACATGTAAGGTCCCGAGCTCAAGGTAAGGTAGCCCTTCCAATTGCTGTGATAGAATAGGTTTTTATTTTGCCACGAACACTGTTTTTTCGGTTCATTCCGTTTTTCAGCTACTGTTATTATCATCTTTGAATTCAATCGTATTTGATAAACTTCTTTCACTTATGCTGTTTCTATGCCCAGCGTGTTGGGTCACACCTAGTGCATAGTGTACCCTCAATTCCATACTAAACGGTGCCTTCGTACTTCCTCTCTTAGGAGCGCCTGTTTTGTGGTTAAAAGAGTCTTAAACTGATCACTTTGGTGTTGTAACTCGATGTGTTTCAATTGAAAAAGTTAGTACCAAGTACGAATGTACATAATCTCGTAATAAAAAGCCCATATTATTTAAAGAAACCAACTAAATAATATACCCCTGACAGAAGGCACTAGAGAGAAAGAGCTAGGTTACAGACTCTTCCCACCTAAACTGCTTTTTAGATCAGCGAGCAAATAAAAATTAGCGAGCATTCCTTAGTGACTGTTGAAGTGAGCTAAGGCGTATGTGTTAACTTTTGATGTCTGTGTGCAGCAACGCTACCTCATGCAGTACGGCTACCTGCCCATGAGCGACGTCGAGATGGGCAACCTCCGCACCGACATGGAGCTCACAGACGCCGTCAGGAAGTTGCAGGTCAGGGGGCATGGCTGGGCTGTGCAGGTCAGGGGGCATGGCTGGGCTGTGCAGGTCAGGGGACATGGCTGGGCTGTGCAGGTCAGGGGACATGGCTGGGCTGTGCAGGTCAGGGGACATGGCTGGGCTGTGCAGGTCAGGGGGCATGGCAGGGCTGTAGAGGAGGTTAATTAAAGTGCCTAAACTATGATTACCAAACTAAATCATGTAGAAGGTAGACATCCGCTAATTATTGAACTGAAACTTTAGTTGTAAAAGACTCTGCAAATGCTACAACACCCATAAGCGATCCACTGATCTATATGTTGGAACATAAATACATGATTATGCATCGAGTAGAATATATATTCAGAATATGGAGTAAATATCGTTGAACCAGAGTAAACATTCAGATTTTAATTCACAAAAGGCAAGGCTTTTTGAAGACTATTCTTGCAGAATCAAAATCTCGAGGACTGAACTCTCTCAGTCGTTAAAGATTATTCAAATTTCATTATGCTTATGGCTTCCTGAACTTTTGTCGCTGTTCTACAAAGAAATTGTGGTGAACAGGTTTTTGATTCTCTCCTGTGTCAAGTACAATATAATGTATTGTTTTTCCTGTAATAGTTTGAAATTGACGAGATCCAGCTGTTAGACTTATAGCTTCCACTTCTATTGTTGGCACTGCAGTAGAAAACAAAATTACGTACTACAAAGCGAATTAGTAACTTTATGATTTAATCGTTCACAAAATAAACGTGTACCTCTGCAAGACTGATGGCACAACATGTGCGTTCAAAAAAAAATTATGTTATAATGATGAGCGCAGCGCAAGGGGCAATGAGAACTGCACGCTATATTTCGATGTAACGCTGACCCGCAGCGGGAGCGTTTCCCTGTGTGTAGCGTTTTGCGCCAACGCACGTGTTCTGATCCTGTCCTGCCATCCTGATGTTAATGTAGACAGGCAAATAACTTTCGGCACGACCTGTAGGTCTTATGAATGGAACCCTCCGACAGTGAGCGGCACGCTCTGTACCATAGCATAATGATGTCGAGTACTGGAAAGTTAAATTTTTTTATCAATAAATTACTATTTCAGCGTAGTTATTGCTTATTTTCATTCTTTTGTATAAATTTTTACTGAAAAGTACGAGTAGGAGTAGGAGAAAAGTAGGAATGACCTTAACGAGAAGTTGGCCATCATATGTAAATGCCTCCATGAATTTGTACATTAAACAACATTTTAAATACGTTGATAAAGTTTCATACATTTCGACCTATTTTATTTTTTGTTCATTAATTTAATTAAACAAGTGCTTTGCTCGTTGGAAATATAGAGTGTCAAATTTTCTTAATTATGCTAACGCGCGTTATAGATGAAAATTTTTGAAACTGAGCACGTTGTCTTGGTTTAGTTCTCATAAATAAAAATTATGGGCTAAAATCGCCCTTGATATTTTAGTTGTGAACAAAGTTTAATTGTGTACTGTGATTTCGTAGTTTAACAAATTACATTATTTCACAGTTACTACTAGAAATGTTTTCTTTTATTCATAAAAAATGTCTTTTATTGGTAGGCTAAAGTATTCTTTCGTTGCCAAAATAATTTTGACCCCGATTAAATACGAGTATTGTACATAGAGTGAATATTAATCAATCTACAGATATTCTCATATAGTTTTTTCTAGTATTTAATGATTTTTATTTACATAGTTAAGAAGCCCATTGTATTCTATGGCCTCTGGCAATGCAACTTTAATATCAAGGGGAGACAAAGAAATTTCCAATAATTATTCGCTCTATTTTGAATTTCATTTTATTTGTAATTACTGAGTTTTTAGCTCTAAACCCAGGCGGAAAAAAAAATTTTTTATTAAATCACTGAAGATTCGCTGCTGTGACACGTATATCACTCATCTGAAAGAAATAGTTCCCGCTGCTCTCTCCTTTAGATGTGGTGTTCTAGTTTTGCGTGCAGAGAAGACACTAAAGCATAGCATTTACACGGGTATTAATACAAATAGATAGAATACTTTGATATGTTTAAATAACAAGAATGACTCATTTATATTATTGAAATGACATATGAATCTGCTCGTGTGAACACGCATCACATTCAGTATGTTGTCTGAGATTGGAAAATGTTGTAGGTTTTAGACTTTTCATCATGAACAAATGACGTCGTTACACTTAAAAATTCAATTAATGAATTCGATTCATTTGACTTACCATGTCGATATTGCTTGTGAAAATTAAAATTCCTAAATATTTAGTATAATTTGCGAGTGGAAATTAAATATTATATAGAAATATTGCAGCATATGAATAGATTCAAAGTAAACTATTATGAACCTGAATTTTTAACATGAAGTTGTTTGGGTACATTAACGTAGACCCGTACTTACAACAATTCTGTTTGAAAAACTTTAATCTGTTTCAGATCTGTAAGTAATTGCGTATTTTAGATAAAATATTAATGACATGGCAACGATTTAAATGAAAAGAATTTGTCCCAAAAAAAAATTATTTTACATTCATCATATATTCAACTTTCAAATTCTTAGTTTATAAAGTTTTCACTGTTGACATTTTCCTATGGGTCATTTTTAAAACTCGACTGGACAAAATAAAGCTCGCACTCAGACACGTTAAACATTTTCACAAAATGGCGCGAGTTGCATTCAAGTTGTGTATGCTGGTACACTATTGCAAAAATATGTGACCCTTGAAAGAGAGATTTTATCTTGTTGTCACTGGGCGAGACGTTGACGCTGAGATGTGCGGCAGATGTTCGGGCACATCCCGGTGACGGGTGTGGTGGACGAGGCCACTCGCGCGCTGATGAAGCGGCCGCGCTGCTCCCTGCCAGACGTGCTGCCTGACGAACAGACGAACCGTGTCCGGCGATACATCAAGCAGGGCAGCACGTGGGACAAGACGCGCCTCACGTGGAGGTGAGTGGGACTAAACGTACCTCGCGGGGGGTGAGTGGGACAAAACGTGCCTCATGGGGGGGATGAGTTGGACAAGACGCGTGGAGGTGAGTGGGACAAGACGCGCCGCGCGTGGACAAGACGCGGGGGACAAGACCCAACTTCCCCTGGGTTGTGATTCGTAAACTAGACTCCCCTCACGCGAGGTGTGTGGCCGCACGTGGGGTGAATGCTGCCTCAAGTGAATATGAAGAATTGCTCGTGTTTTGAAACCTTCTTTCGTTATATTTTAGAGCGCTTCTTTAAATAGAAATGATCTTGCGGATGGAGCGTGTGAGTGGCTTTACGTTGACATATAAACTATACACGAGATGAGCGATATGCCATGTATACAGGGAGAACTATGCCATTTATACAGGGTGTTTTAAAATTCTTTGATGAAACCAAGATTTCCGCAGGTTAAAAAAACATAATTTACTCTATGAATGAGTGTTGAAAAATATTTAAAGTAAGAGTTACTGAAATTTTAAAGTAGAAGCGTATCATTGGGTTAATGCAAAATTAATTTCTGTACTGGTTTACTTTGTACTTTGTAATACTGAGTTTCAAGTAGGGTGAGCAGACACACTAAGCGCTTAAAATTCCGCCCATCTACTGCGATGCATGCCTTAATTTAGGCGCCAGCGGAATGATTGCTGAACTCGCGGAATGACACCAGGAGTTTCAGTAATATTTGCACAGGAATTAGTAATCCTGCCAATTAGTTCTTTTTCGGAAAGGACAATTGTTTCCCACGCTATACTCTTTAGGCGTCTCCAAATACAGAAGTCTGTGGGCGTCATGTCAGGAGATCTAGACGGCCAAGAGATTGGGTTCGCTTCGACCACGAATTAAACAAACAAACATCGGCATCTAAGGATGCTTTATTTCCAATCAAGCCTTATACATATCACCTTGTACATTGATTTTTAAATACCTTATAACTAACACCAGGACGCCCTGACGGTTTCCCCCGGTCAAGACCGGTACTCATTTCAGACACATGGGTAGAGTGGGATATTGTGCTTTGAGTTTTCCCCTATACCCAACGGAGAAAGTCACCACACAGTGCCGGGATTCGAACCATCGACACCTTTACGGAAGGGCGGGTTCTTTAACCACACGGCTACGACGAACACCTTGAAAACAAGAATCAAACAAGAATTAATTCGTACTTTAACATCTTAAGACTCGTTCTCTCTTGAACTAAACCTTCAAGATACCCTACTATGGAATAAATTATGCTTATTTGACCTGCAGAAACCATAGATTAAAGTTTGTTCAAAGAATTCTGAAACGCCCTGCATATGGTATAGTTCTCATGGATGAGTGACATGTTGATTATTGTTCTCCTCTATGTATGAGTAAAAGTGCGTGGAAAAATACGGTGCATGTGGCGGTGAGTTGTATCATGCAGGTCTAACTCTGAAATCCCCGTAGAAATGCCCGCACGTAACTTTTATACTGATCAATTGACTTGTCAGAACATTAATGCAATTTAAAGCACCACTGCACGTTTGCTGAAGTCTGACCTGCAGGGTTAAAGAAGATACTTCTTTGTACAGACTCCTCCACAGAACATGACCCGGAGAAATGCTTTAACCGAAACAAGAAAGGTATGAAACACAATGGCAATAAGCTAAATTTTTTGCGTTCGGGTTTTCTTCACCAGATTAAAAAACCTGATGGTGAATGACATTTTACGTCTATTTTTTATAGTCACTAGATGACTTTAATTCTTTGATGACCATGAGAACGGTGATGTTCTTTTTCAAGAACAATTTCACCATATTTTACTTCGTGTCTACTTTGTACTCGAAAGAATTTTTACAAGTTCAAGGCCGAGTGGCAGTTCTTTTCTCATCATGATGCCGGTGACAACGCGATACCAGTGCTCCTCAAACGACATTTGAAAAAACGCCCTTACAAGTTGAACGAATTCGAACATTTTAGGGCTAAGCGAAATAAATGGTATAATCATAAATGAATTAGCAGACAATGATGAAATAAATTTAATCGCACAAAAATTTTACATAAAATGTAACTTTGAAACCTTTAACTGCAGAAAAAGCTCGATATCTTCTGAAGTGCACGTTTTCTATACTGCCCTACGTGGACTCGGAAGTAGCTGAAGTGGAAATTTGTCACGAAAAATGCCGAAATTCTTTAGAACGGTGACAAGTGACACTCCTGCAATGCGTTCAGACGCTTTGATCTCCAACTTTTTTCTACAAAATTTTGGTGGATCATTGTAACTGAAAGTTACTTTTATGGCTATAGTTTGAGAGACTGTGTACCTTTTTGAGGAAGTATTTTACAAATTATTTGGCATGGTTTCATTTCAATGATGAGTAGACATGAGAACATTTCAAAGGATATTTTGGAAAGGAATGGAAGACCTTCCGAAAGATACTTAAGAAATATAGATA
>JACJUY010001710.1:5322-104863 GCA_014220935.1 Platorchestia sp. MABIK | reverse complement strand
TTTATGATTTTGGCCCCCCTTTGGACCCCCCTGGGGGAGGATTCTGGTGTCCGTAGCGCCATAGTATTTCATGGCACAAGATCCCATACCATAAGGATCCTTTTTCGACAAAAAAAAAACATACTAAATTTTTTATGATTTTGGCCCCCCTTTGGACCCCCCTGGGGGGGGGTTCTGGTGTCCGTAGCGCCATAATATTTCATGGCACATCAACCCATACCATAAGGATCCTTTTTCGACAAAAAAAAAATTGAGTCAGGGGTGCCGCGGGGGCCCAATTTGGGCTCGGATGGTACCCTTAAGGAGGCTTAACTAACATGTAATCTATAATCTATTTATGCTTCCAAATTTTAGTCTGAATGAGGAATTAAAAACGTATGCAACAATTTCTTTTAAGATAAGCTCCTGAACTTCGGGATGGGAACTTATCTGATTCTTTTTTTTCGTTTGTATGGGATGAGGAAGCAAAATTGTTGATTTAGTATTGAACGCAGCCTTGCTACAGAAGCGTAAATCTTAGCTTTTTCTTCCCGGTACTGCCGTCGCCACTTTAGTCGGTGTTTCGACAACTTGCCCTCAACTATAACCTCATTGATGGCAATGAGACCTTTCGCTCCCCTGAACCTGGCATTTGAAACGCCTCTGTCCCGTCTCTGGTCACTATCCCTGGCACTCAGTAGCAGCAGCAGCGGCAGCTTGTCCTTGCCACTGTGCGACTACAGCTAATAAGTTTCTATGTTACGTTGCAGCAGTTGGTCTTTTCTACCATACCGCATTAAATGTTTGTTCTTTTTAGACGCAGAAACAGCAGTAGTTTGCTGCTACCAATCTGCAGCAGAAGCTGGTCGTTTTCACCTTGCAGAAGTTGGTCATTTTCATTTTCAACTTACCTCTGCTAATTTCCTCCTGATACCTAAATGCACATGAAAGTCAAGTTCGCTAACATCTTCGGTCACTTTCAATTAGTCTGTTCCTGTTCGTCACTTAAATTAAGAGTAGTAATTGAACCTGTAAGTTCTGTGTGTAAGGTTCTTGAACCCTATCAGAAGTTGGGAGCGATTTCGATAAGTTCCGAGTCCTATTGCGCTAGAATTCCTACGCGTTATAGGGACAGGAATTATTCCATTAATTTGCTGCTTATTGTGTGTTCTCAGTATCCAGTTTTGTTTCCTTAACGTGTCGAATGTACGTAAAATTCACACAAATTATCATCTCTTTAGCTCAAATATCCTAAAGAATAATCGCTTCGAAAATCATTTGCGTACTGGTTAGATGAAAACACTAAAAATTTCAAAAATATGTGGGACTGAATGAACTCGGAACTCTCAAGTAATCGGCAGTTTCACAAAACTAAAATACTTACAAAATAATTCGCCAGCAGCCTTGCTTTTCGAATTGAAAAATAAATTGATCGATTGTATGGGGTTGAAAGTGCTCGATCGATGTTACACACATAAACATGATTACAGCCTTGATTATGTTTGGAAATTGTGTGGGTTAATAGTACTAAATATATGTACTTATATTCGATTAAAACAGTAAAACTAAAATGAAATACTAGCATTGATTAATAGCGTAAGAAATTTACGAGAACTTTAATATTTAAAAATTTTGTTAGTTTCGAAATCAATTTTTACTTTGAAAATAATCGTCGTCTATTTTGAAGATTGCATCAAAAATTTCTTTTGCAAGGCTTCACATGGAAGCGCCATCGTTGGCATAAAGAATGAACATTAAAGACATGTATTTGCAGTGTTATTACTGGATTTAAAACTAGGAAAAAAGCCTTAACCCATATCCTTGGCGTACTCCAGGATTTAGTTTGCAGGCTGTGGGTCCGATTGTCTATCGCCAGGAAGATATTTTGTGACTTGCGGTTTGTCAAATGTGATGAGTAGCACGAGTGATCGAACGATCTTCATTAGACATATCTATGCTTCCCGTGCTATCGTATATTATTCCTGTTCTATCACTATCTTTGAAGGAGTTCAAAACTTACCACTTTACGGACGATAACATTCGAAACTTTTTCTTGATGAGAACCTATACATGGTTTTTTCCCTTTTTTATCGAAGTTAAATTGTTTACCCTGAAAACAAATTATACTTTCAAAGAGTTTAACTTTATCTAGAAAATTTTTTTTAAGTAAACTGGGTATGAATGACTACAAAGGGCTCTAAAGGTTACCTCAAATTTATACAATCTAAAATGAATTCCTAATGACGTAATAAAATTAGAACTACTAAGTCTGCTCTGGACAAAACAGCTCACATAGAGAAAACATCTTGGGATATTCATCACAATTCTAATTCATATATGTAAATCGTCATATCTGTTCAATATTCAGACATTTCTTTCAGTTTAGACGTAATGAAGAGTTATTTGTTAGGCGTTGCATTTGAGGTTATCTCGAGTAAACGAGAAATTAACCCTTCAACGTGGTCCAGGACTTTGCAGGATTCTTACGAAAATAGCCTCCGCAAATTCTATTTCTTATTAATACGTTCCTTAATGTCTTTGTTCGACTTCGCTACCGAGGAGCAATTCCATCCTCATTCTGATGTCGGTGACAACTTGATGATACAGGGCCAGTCTAACGTCGGTAGATGTGATAACGGTAATATAAGTACAGAAATACTAATATTAAGGGGTGTTAAGATTGTAGTATAGACAGTGATTCTGCCTCTTAAATTTTCACCACAATTGCATGATTTGACTACATTCTGTGCGGGTATGACGGAAGACCGGTGAAAAGAATGATGAACTGGGCAGGTCACGGGCTAACTGAAGATCACTGGACGGGGCACTGTAAAGTAAGGTTCATGTTGAACGCAAAATTTTGGCGCGTGAAAAAAAGAGGTGACAAAGCGTGGCTTGGGCTAACGAAGCTGAATTTTATCTGCTGACTTCCAGATCATCGCATTTATTGGAAAATAACGCTACTAATACATTAGGTGATTTACGCCAAGAAACATACATAATAATCCGTACGTAGCATGGGAAAAGACTTGTGTTATGATGCAACGGGCAAACTTTACGGATTGGAAACCAATTTAGCTTACAAAATTCAACAATGAGGTTTTAATTGAGCGTTGAAGAAGATGAGCTATTAGATAAATATGAAGCTCAAGTATGAGTGAGCTTCATTCCTGAAGCTCACTTGGGGACTGGATTTAGGGAAGGGTTATGTTAAACCTCTTTGCTCTCCTTAACATTCTTTGTACTTCTTTCTTCCTCTCCTTATACTCTACAAAATTTTTCTGGTTTCCCCTTTGCAGCCACCTTTCGAACGCCCCCCGCTTTCTTCTCACAGCCGCTCCTACATCTCCATTCCACCATTCACTCCCCTTTTTAATCCCCCCTCCAACCTTCCTTACCACACACACTTCCCTTGCACATTTTTCCACCGCATTTCTAAATAACTTCCATTCCCCTTCCACTCTACCAACCTCACTTACCTTCACTCTCCTATACTCTATTTTCATCTTCTCCTCACGCGAAAAGTGGAGGAATAAATTATACAAAACTTTTGCCGCCTCTAATTAATTTTTTTGTACCTGCAAGACACTACCGAATGTGTACTGACTCGCGTTACTTGAATAATGCGCAATGCTTATTAGATATAGTGAAAATAATATTTGTAAAAAAGCATTGTTGTGGTTTAAATTCGATGTGAGAATTTGTTTTACTTTTTGATATCCTTCACATTAAATCTAAGAGTTTTTAGTTTATCAAAAGTGACTCAGTATGATAGACATGACCTACATGACACCCAGTGTGATGTAAAAATTTTTCTTTCAGCACTTAGCTAGCTAAATTATAACGACCTCCTGACAGTTTTTCATTTAAATAGGATAGTTTATGGAAAATTCTTGCTTTATATTTTGCTGGTGCTGAACCTTGACATGAGTTCCCTGACCATCGTGCTGCCTCCCCTCACACTCCACGGTCCGCCAGCGCTCGTTACGGAGGTGGTGCAGCAGCGATGACCTTCTCCTGTGCTCTTCTATTGTGCCGCTGAACTTCTCCGCTGGGGGCCGCTGCCGTCACTTGCCCGCCTGCTTTGCTTGCTAGCCCACACTAACGCGCTCCAAACTATTGTGTTGTAAGGGGCCTTCAAAACTTTCGATCATATTGTCTCACGTTCGTACAAGATGCGCTCAAATGCTTTTTGGCGAAAAATATCAAGAATGGCGAACGTTATAATTGGTTATCTATGTCATCTCATTAGACACTTTGTTAATCAACACGTTGCTTGCGTTACGAGCCATCGATGGTTTATTTGAAAAGTTTTAACAATTTTTTAAAATTAATGGTTTTGAATGGACCCTATTAATGTTTGGTATTATAAAATTACTAACAAGTATGATTAAATTAGGTTGGTGCACTCTTGCCAGTTTTAACATGAAAATTGTGTTGATAATGGCTTGATCCTAAAGCCGAAACGTTTACTTATTAAAATAATTTTCAAATCAGCTATCTTCACTATCATTTTTATTTTAAAATTACTAACAACTTTTAACTTTAAAGTCGAGTTGAATATTGAACTTCAGTTTAGCTCATCGCAGTCAACATGTTAAACTAAGTAAATGAATGTTAAAAATAATGTCTGACCTCCGATCTTTTAGATATCTACCGTAAAATAAGTAATCAATGATATACTGGTTAGCTTTTATATTAGTGGTTTATTTTTTTCTAATTATTTTAACGATATCATCGAGAACCATGATGAATATTTCAATTTTATGCGACGTAACAAAGCTTGCATGGAATGTATTTCATCCTGCTTTTCCATTCCATGATTTTATTACTAGGATTTTCGATTTATTCATTACTATTAGAAAGTGTCTGTCCAATTATTCAACTATTAGAATTTTCATCGATTTTTCGTACAAAATATTTCATGACGCTCTGTCATTCGAGTATCTCTCCAAAAAGAAACAATTTGTATTAAAAGTAGGAAGATATACCGTCTCTTCCGCTGCAGTATTGCACTCTCGACCTAAAAATGCGGTAATTTTCCTATCAGAAAAAAATTTGAATGGCAGATTATTTCTGATGATTTGATCTTCCAGCAGCTGCTCCTGTTAAATTAAATCATTTTTGAAATAATGCTGTTGAGATTAAAACTCGTGGCATATGACGGCGCATTTGTTTTTATCAAAGAACGCTTCTTTTTGGCTTCATGTATGCGACATGAGAATAACTTGTGACACGAGCACCTACAGCGCAGTCGCCATGTGCAGGTGCACGCATGAAGCTTTTCAATTTATTCCGTCAAAAAGCGTCATTCCTCTGTTGAATGTGTGGTACAGGGTCGATCTGTGGCGTCTCTTTGGTACTTTAGTGTCTTGAATATAAATAAATAAATTTGTGAGCATTTTTTTCGAATGTAGATGTTATGACGTTTATGCCGTGTTGGACTTCCTCTTAGACTATTTTTAGCCGCCCACCACTATATCAACATTATGTGTTACTGCATGGAGTCTTCTCAGAACTGAACAATAGCGGGCATGAGCCCCTCTTTCTTTTTCTTTGATGGGACTTTCTGTGTCTTTGGATTTGACATTTTCCAGCTTTCGCCTAGAAGCTATTGCAATCACATCCCTCAAGACCCCATGACGGCATTCAGAGTGGCATGAGAATGTCCGCTCACCTAACATGACAGTACCGCCTATTGAATTACTTAGTGGTTAGCTGAGACTTTATATATAAGGTTGACATATGCGTGAATGTGCACTTTTCATTTGAGATCACATGACGAACGGGCGTGGTCATGTGACGTACGTACATGAACATTTTGAAAATATGTACAGCACCCGCTAACTGGAACACATTTTATGGGAACAGTGAAAAATTTTCCCGTTTATAACATGCAATTTGAGTAGCTTTGATTTCTGAGGCTGAGCAGAACATCTGAAAAATAAATTTGCTCAAACTAGATAATTTAGAGAACCCTCATTAAACACAAGTTGAACTTTAATTCCACAATGCCTTGTATTTCTACAAAGTGTTCTATTCATTTGTGTGCTTCATTTGTCACATTCAATAAGATATCAGTCACAGTTGATGTCACATTCAATGAGATCTCTGATGTAATGGTCTATGGTATCCTAACCGGGTCAAGTGTGCATCATGAGAGGTCGTAACGCACATTGTCGTGAGTTCGATAATTTTTATCGCACGAACAGATCAATAGTGAGGGTCATGTATTAATAAAAAAATTATCTTTTGATAATTTGTAATTGCAAAACCTCGGGATGGATTGCCTTAAAAATGATTCTGTACATTATGTAACTTTTTACGAGAGGCGTAGTCTTCTGTGTGAGATGAAAATCGTAAGGGGAAATGGTTCATTATATTGTGATGAGCTAGGCAGTATTTGGTCACGTGTCTGTGATAGCTAACGGTGATTGAGTTGAAACGATTATGCTCGAACTTATTGGTTTATCTCTTTGATTTCAGAGATCTATGTGGTCTATTTGTGTCTCGTGATGTGTAATTTTTGGACCTGCGGAAGGTAACTTCTGACCATGTGTTGCGCAAACGTAGTTATACACTCTCCGGCAAAAATAGTTTCTTGTACACTATTAAAATTTAAATATAATAAAAATTTTTGCTGGTTTCTTCAAATAAAGTTGAAGGAAAAGATTGACAACAATTAATGAGTTAAGTATCACCGGTAGTCAGTACTGTACCTGCTCTCTCTGCTATAGGTATGGATAATCCCGCTTAAAAAGTGTCTAAAAAACTATGTCTTTGACAAAAGACAAGTTATAGGTTTCACGCCCTGCTGGGAAATCCTCCAGAAAGGTGTCTCAAAAACTCAAATGATGACCATAGGACTTAGGACAGAGCAAAGAAAGAACTATTTCTCAATACGATTGGTAAAAGCGAACCGGCAGGAAAGTGTTCAGCGGTGGATTTACCTGTTCAAAAAATGTCCAACAAATGTCCAACGAATGTTCAACAAGAAAATTTCTGCTTTCATCATGCCCTTATAAATGAAGGAAATTAGTTTAAGAAGTTGCGCCACCACCAGGAAACCATTGGCCATTAAAACTAATCGAATGAGACGGCTCCACTCTGTAAAAGACTACAAAGACTGGGCTGTAGAGCAACGGAAACACGTCCTATGGTCACCTAGTTTCAGAAGAATGGCAGAGCTAGAGAGAGAGACGGGAAGCCAATGAAGCATCGCTGAACAGTGCAGGCTTTCAGGGGAGTGTGATGATCCGAGGACGCATCACACGGCCGGAATTCGGTTCGTACACCTGGAGTGTAATGATCCGAGGACGCATCACACGGCCGGAATTCGGTTCGTACACCAGGAGTGTAATGATCCGAGGACGCATCACACGGCCGGAATTCGGTTCGTACACCAGGAGTGTAATGATCCGAGGACGCATCACACGGCCGGAATTCGGTTCGTACACCTTGTGCAGCAGCAAAATTAAATCTCAAGATTATTTGAACAGCCTAGGTGACGAAGTACACTCTATTGATTTTATTTTTCCGATTGTTGCAGTATTTTTCAAGATTACCTCACTCGCATCCACAGGTATTGTGTTGTGCAAGGTTGGTTCAAGAATCACCAAGGGATCCCGAACTATTTTCTAATATTGTTTGGCCTCCACAGAATCTTCATTTAAACCTTATTGAAAATTTGTGAAGTCAATCGGAGAGAAAGCAGCATGCCTTAACCCATTTCAGTCCCACGTGCCATATGTGGCACACCCACTAAAAATGCAAACATAATTTTTTTCTCGTTGAATTTGTGCCCTAACGTAATTTTTGAAGCTTTCTACTGAATGACAGTTCTGTCTCCATTCTGATGTTGGTGATAACTTGATGCCAGCGTCAGTCTGGTAACAGCGGTTGTTATATTGGGAATATGAGTAAAATATTTGGGCTGAAATGGGATTACTCCTCTTCATTCTTCCTTGGAAGACCTTATTCCATGTTTGCTCGTACTCTGGACTACCTATATTCGTTTAGATTGTGGGTAAAATTTTTTGGAACCTATACTCAACAGTAATAAGTGTAACAGGTGCTCCACTTAAGTACTACGCTTGTTTTCATTTCATCCTCATATCTCCAAAGTGCGCACTTTTTAGCCGAGTGTGGTGTATCTTGAATGGTAAATTTAAGTTTCTAGATCATTTTCTTATTCCAGTGCGCAAGACCATTGATCTATGATCTTCGTGTAATTTTCTTTGCGAGACTTTTCTTAAGTCGTGTTGTGTTTGTGGCGATCTAGCACACTGCCGTGACACAGGCCTGCACACGAGCATTAGAACCTCAGGGTAATAAGCTTTGCTCGTTGGGCTCGATCATGTCCGCTCTGCTGCTTCAGCTCCTTGTCTGTGAACTGGCCTTCGTCTTTTTTGGTCTCGTCTAACTCGCCCTTTTGTTCATCAAACATTCCCAGAGCTTTAAATTAAATCTTTTTATTTATTGTCATCGTACTTCTATTCGTCAGTTTTTACTTTTCTTTTCTACAGGTGCGCGGAGTCGGATCAACTTGTAACATGGGGGCTTGCCAGCCGATCCGTAGTTCAATGCCGTTACATAATCTTCAAATCAATATACCTGCTACTGGAGTTTTAGTTTCTACCTCTGCATCAGCACTTAGTTTTAGAATAATACATATTTCTTTTTCATTTCATTCTTGATTTTTAGTCTCTGCCAAGACGTCGTTCACGCGTACGCACTCTCACAAGTGCGTGCTGCAGCCCCCGCATGTTAAGATCAGCAGATCAGTTTTGTATTGAGCACAAATTCCTACGCACAAAAGATCACACGTAATCTTGCCTCAGAGCGAGGCTGCTGAGCACACCTCGTGTCCTGCACCTGTCAATCACGTCGTCGCTGGGTCTGGCCATAAGACCTGATGCTCGGAACCTCCTTATTGATCAGTTACTCGACAGATAATTTTTAGGAGTTTCAATCTTCATGCGCCAAACTTTGATTTGCGACGTTTCCGTGTAGTGTACAGCAATGTAACGCGTAGTAGCTGAAACGGCAGTTATGAGCGTCTGATAAATCCATTTCACAACTACAGCTCAGGAATTACGCAGTCACTCAGTGGGTGTTCTTTGTTATCGTTCACTTTTGGTAGAATTTCAGTTCAGTGACGGGTTAAAGCCGTGGTTGTAGAACTTTATTTTTATCGTCGAAGGTAACATCATTGTCATATTCAGCTTTGTTGAGTACAGGTGGAAATGAAATTGGTCGATGTTAATGTAAGGATCAATTTTCCATTAATGAGAATTTTCTCATTAATCCTGTTTGAAGAGCTTCACTATCTCTGCCTGAAATATTAAAAATACACAAACTCTGAATTTTCGGGCGGACGTTGAAATCGGAAAAGAAACGACCAGCAGCACTGATACTGGTATAATCTAAGGCTTGCGAGTGGGTAGATTTTAAGGCTGAGTTTGAAGTGAGCAGCTGCCCACCAATCGGCCCAAGATATTGAGTCCATATTATGTAAACGCGTAAATCTTGAGTTTTAAATGAATGAATGAATAATATTCAAAACCATTAATTATGCCAAGTTGATAAAGAGCTCTTGATTAGCATGTTAACATGTCCAGTTAAATGTTTTTAGCAGGACAAAAGATGTGTAAATGAAGTTGTAACTTTACTTTGACGCTTCTTTCGCATTCAAATACATGTAAACATGCTCCTGTGATAGTAAAACTATTTCTCAAGCGTCATAAAATGTTTGCGAGTACGGGTCGTAAAGTTAGACTCCATGGCCACTCGATTGTTGTTTTTGACCCGGTTAGTGGCCGTCGTTGGCGTTGCTTCGTTGCGTGCCTATTTCAGCACTCCACCGCATGCTCCGCAGTGTTCTAGGGCGCTTCACAGTAAAATTACGACTGTTGTTCGTCACTTTTTTTATTTTTCAATTGGAAATTGATGATGATGGTGTTATAGTGTTTTATGACGAACAATTCACTACATTGAATTTTCTTACTTCTAAAACAATTAGCGTGATTTCACTACTATAAATTAGAATCTCTGTTCTTACCAGCCCGTATGTGTGAATTTGCTTTTCTTCATATTAGTGTCTAGACTCACTCTTTTGTCTCATGTCGCCTTTTGGGCCTTCTGCGGCTGTTAGAGGAGTGAAAACTTGGAACAATACTCCTAAAACATGGGAGGGATGAAGCATTATGAGCTTTCTATGGAGCGAACAAATCGTGCTGGAAGTTTGGGCCTTGTGCTAAAAAAACTTTGTTTATACATGCAGTCTTGTTTATCACGAAGAGGTTTATCAGAAAAGACTCTGATCTCAGGGGATCTGGGATCTCAGGTGCAAGATTAAGCAATATTGAGGTACCAAAAAGGAAATGTTCATTGGGTACGTACATCCCTATCATCTCATAACTCATGAGAGGTTTAAAGATGAGAAATGGAAACGGGGACATGTAAGCTTCATAAAAGCAGTGAGAAGAACTTGTATTTTGAGCTATAATCAGCACACGTCATTATAGAAAATAGAAAATAAATATTAGGCTCGCTAATAGATTAGATTTAGGTTCTTCCTTGTATGAGAGTTGCTTGAGGTTCTGTAAGACAAAAGAAAAAACGAAAACCATGCAGTTGTATGAAACATAATGGGAATTCTGAAGTGATCTGTCATTCACGGGAAGAAACACTTTTCAACACCCTAGCTAGGCTCTCTCTGCTCAACGTACAGGGTGGGGGCAAATCAAATGCCCGCATTTTATAAGGCTACTAGGAAAAGTAAAACAATACAGAATTATTTGTTATTTTATTCGAATCGGTATACAATGTCGTTTGTGTGCTCACTCTTTAAAGATGGCATCAACAACAAATAATTCTGTAAGTATTGTTTTACTTTTGCTGATAGCCTTTCAAAACACAGGCATTTGATTTGCCGCACCCTGTATAAAGGATGCTTCACAGACGATGTAGGCGACTAGGACAACCCTGATGCTCTTGGTGCCCCAATAACGCTCCAGTTACCGGTCTATTAACCATCTCAATTGCAGTCGATCCTGCAGCGACCATCATACGCCGTGTGTCACCAGACTCGTCAACCTACGTCGAATTGTCGGCTTCTACACTGCGTCATAGCAGTAGAATAGTACTAAATGTTTACTTGGAAATGTTATCTTTAAAGTATAGCTCGAACCCTAACCATTATTACGGAATACCCATCATCTTCCTGATAATTTCAACCACCTCTCATAATAGGTGGCTGTGTCTTGGTAGATGAACTTTGTTTTTCTGTCTTTAGTTTTAAAATCAGAGAACTGTATGCCGCGTTGGTAGAGAATGTCGAGACAGTATAAACCGACTAAGAAATTCTTCTCTCTCTAAGATCTGATCATTTAATGAAGCTTCATGATTCAGTTTATCCATCCTGGGATATTATCTGTTTGTTATTTCATTCTGGTGTCATATCTGAATCATCCGCTGACTTGAGCTGAGTTCAAAGTGAACGATTTTGTAGAAACTCCCGTAGAGTTGCGCTGTCCGTCGGGCACCGAGTGTCCTGACCATTTCCTGCGCCGCTTAGTCCACGTCCTGCTCTCCCATTGACGTCCAATGAGCTTTTTGTCAGAAACTCCTCGGCAAGCGCTAGCGGAAGCGTTTCACTTTTTTCTAATCAAGTACATCTGTTTGTATTAAGTACTCCTAAAAAGCACTAACAAGTTAGACTCAACCCTTATTCAAATTTTGAGCCTCGAACAAAATTGCGCTCACGAGTAGTCCATTATAGACAGAACAGATAATTTAAAAAGAATCTACGATTGGTACAATAGATTAAGCCCGTTCTACCACGCTGTTAGTTAGAGGCAGAACGCAGAAGGCGCTCACTGCGCATCGTTTCCCTTGATGCTCGTGTGGTGGAGATGAATTCCTGCATCTCGCCTGCGTTCCCTCTAGCCGGCTTTGATACTCGCTGGTGATCTAAAACTGGATTTCTATTTCGTGTAATCCCGTTAAATAGAAGCAGAGTGGAATAAATTGTCCTGTGATTCCCATAATATTCAGTGTAGACGGACGGTGTCGACTGAACAGTCGACTCATTTGTGAACAGGGATCAATTCTTCATGCTGGCTGAACGATTCATCTGCTAGATCCGGACTGTGCAAGCAAGCAAAACCATCAAGTTCTGCGTAATGCAAAGTGAGCCAGCTAAGCAAGAGAACGGGTGATCAATTATTTCTATGAATAACACTCTCTTTTGTTCGGAATTACTGCGATCCCTAACTTGGAGAAAATATCAAGCTATATTGCTTTCATCTCCATCATAATTAGTATCATTTTGGGTGTAATTATCATGTTATTCATGCTGTTCTTTTCATCTGCCTCACCACTGCGCTGAAGCCTTGGTGATGTGGGTATGAGGTCTATGTACGTCAGGTCTGTGTATGTGTGATGTGTGTAGACGTTAGCTCGGATGTGGTGTCTATTTTTAGAGGCAAGTAACTTCATATCTTTGGGTTGAGCGGCTTGGTGACAGCACTTTTTGCGCATGAAAATGTTCCGCAGAAAACTACGATTTGGAATTTAAACCTACCAGGCTAGCTCATAGAGCATATTTTGATAGGGAAAGTTTTCCTACATAACACCTACGGACACAAATGTGACAACATGTGCTTCCATGAATACAATGACTCAATGCGATCTCATTTTGGTGTACAATTCCAATGAACCTCTCGTGTTCGTTGATTTTATTTGCTGTTTAGTGTTGAATTGCCCTATCCATTATTTAGAAAGATAGGCCTTCATGATTTGCTGATCATTGATCAGCGTCTGATTCCTGGCATTGAATCGCACACCCTCTCGCACGCTGAGCACGACGTTACGGAGGCAAAGGGCCGGAGAGCCTCTCAGCCGCACTGGCCGCCGCCAGCGCGGCAGAGCACGGCGCTGCCGCGGCCCCGCACTCGGGGCGCTGCGTGGCGGCGTCTAATTGGTGCTGGTGTGTCCTCTCAGTGCGTCCACTGAGGGCGGTGGATCTGAGGCGCGTTACGGGCCTCACAATCGTGTTCTGTTTCATGTTCATCTTAGTGGTCCGCTTGCTGCTCGTTTTCGTTACATATTCTTCGTGTCAGCGTTCGGGCACATGTTCAATGATAGTTGTCGGGGTCGTTGTGTGTTCGTGTGCATGCTCATGTCGTGTCGCTGCTCGTTTTCGTTACATTCTCTTAGTGTGTTCAATGCTAGGTGTCGGGTTCGTGTGCATGTTCATCGTCATGTTCGTGTACACATTCACATTCGTTTTTCATGATGTGTTCTCATTTAAATTAGTGCTTATGCTAGAGTCCATGCCGGTGTTCCACGTGCATGTATTGTGTCGTTCATGTTCACGCTGTGGCGTGTATTGGGAATGAGTGTTGTGCTGCACACCAAGTACTCCTGCAGCTACCTTTAGAGTTCGAGTAGCTTCCTGACAACACGTCATAAGAAATGACGTTTCGGTGTCTGAGGTATTTTTGAAATTTGGGACATTCCGTTGGGCTTTCTCTTATTTAATGAAAAGACTCGCAATCAAATTTATCGTTATGTTTTTATTAGTGTTCATTCTTTGAATCCGTTTTAATTTTGCACACACAGGATAATGAATCATTATGGTCGTATTTACTGAGCAAAAAATTGGTGGAGAACGAAGCAGGCGCAGCAAGGGCAGCTCACATACAGAGGCTTATGAGGACGTTGAGAGGGAAGGGGAGCTGGGGTAGAGTGGGGGACCCGGGCTGTGGGGGTGTCGCTAAGTGGCGCCCCAGTGCGGGTTATATAAAGCGGTGGGTGTGGCTACTGCGGTCAGTCACTCTGTGTCCCTCAAGAAGGATGTGTCATCGTGCCAACATGGTTCCCTACTGTGAGTACCCGCATTTATTTCTGCACTTGTTTTACTCGGCCTATTCTTCAATGTAGCGTTCCGTAGGTGTACATTATGTATTTTCTAATGGAGTTATATTTTGTCAGGATGATATAGAGATGAGTAAGCGGGTATTTCCTGCACTCTATATTTTAATCTGTCCAGAACAAATTATTTACCATCTCAACCATGCGGGTATGTTCACCATCATATAGAATGCTTCGTATTTATTCTCATCTACCGTTATCCCTTACCCTCGCCTTTGGGGTGCAAAGTGTAGGCTGAAAATGTTCTGAGAAATCGAAATTCGTAAATTATTCTTACTAAACCTACTAGTTGAAATTTAATCTAACAACGGATCATAAGAACACAACACTTTTAATTGTCTTTTGATCTTCAGATTAAATGAACTATTGTTAAATGAAACTCGCTAATTTGCAGCGCTCGCAGATTCACGATGTATTTTCTCGGAAGATTCTGAAACGAGTTTAGATTCCTCGGAATGTCATAAATATTATGCATGAGAGTGCGGTGTCGTAGTGCAACATCCCTATGTTATAATACATCCTAGTGTAACATATCGAAGCCATTACGCAGTGTAGCGGGCACACAGACCGCTGTACTGCACATTGCATGCATTTCCGCTGTGCTAATTTATCCTTCCTCCATTGGTGCGGATTTGATCTTTATATTAAATAATATATGTCAACTCATGGTGTGTGTTAGTTAAATAAAAGCGACGGCCGTGTTGTAAGACCGCGATGTAGCGAGGGGCACTCGCTTTTCTCGGTGTGTAGTGCTGCTCATTTTCCCCGGATTTCTGTGACAGCAATGACGTATATTTCCGCGCATAGTTGTTCGTAAATATCAAAACGTATAGGTTTCGCGTCAACCAAATAGAGTAAGTAAAACTTGTCTTATTTTTAATTATTACGCAGCATGCTTGCCTCAAGAAATGAAGGATCGTCTTCTGTCGCGAGGAGCTGATCCACTTCACGGGGGGAAACCCTGTCGAGATGCTCAAACAGGTCGTAATTTCAGGATTGGTGGGCCAAAGCTTACCATAAATTTCTAAATTCAGTTATCAGTAATTAAAATATTTCAACCTTGGTGTTGCTGTGACTTTGATATAATCCAGAAAAGCTAGCGAACTCCTACATGTAGTTCAAAATTCTTATACAAAACAGTCACACGTTCTTCTCTGGGCGTAAGTGACTAAACTGAACGCTCGCAGATGGAGGAGACTTCAACCAAGCCCGGCTGAAAACACGGTCCGCTGACCATTTTCTACCCAAGAGTTTAAAAAAACAGTGCCACAATTTCACTGATATGTGGCTTTTGCTCTACTATGAACAACTCATCTTGTTTGACTTAATTGATCAACATATTGCTGAAAAAATTCAAGTTTTATCGTGTTCATTATACTGCTGATATTGATTGTGGTATAAACTGATTTTTGTGATAAATATTACAAGTGTGTGTGAGTGGAACATTGTACACAATGGCGGTACGCCGCATCAAAGTTTGAGAAGCTCTGCTTTACGTCAGTAACAATTTATGCGTTGCGCTGCTATCATTAGAGCCTTCGTGGCTTATTACTGCACCTTCAGTAACTCTCAAAACTGACTACTTTGTTCAATACAAGCACTGTTGTTCAAGTATTTCACTTCGGATTATATGACTAGGATGAGAGTATTATTCTGACTACTGTCACTCATCAGAATGTTCCATGTTAAGTATCGATCATCATTTTATGAAAACTTATATCAAAGCCATGCCCGGAGTCGAAGCATACAAATATTACTCCATCATGTCTTATTTATGAGTGTTTTTGTACTGAATTGTCTCGCAAGATGGGAACTGTTATCCATCTTCTCTTTTGCTAGCGTGTGATCCTACATACATCCATTGTTCGGTTGGGGCATTTCCCAAGTGTGGCATGCCCAATAGTTTGGAAGTTTATTTCTTCGTTTAATATTGTATGAAAACAACGATTATGCAGAACCCATTGAAAATATTTCCTGACTCCCCGACATAGGTATCTTGGAAATTAGTTTGTATTTACTCTGAAATAATGTGATGACGGCCTGTAAATCAACAGATCTATCATAGTATGAAGTAGACGTGTAGTGGTCCAGTGGTTAACTTCTTTCGAGATTTAGGTGACCTCAAAATGTTCTATCTTTAAAATTTTTTGTTGCACGGGAACAATCTTTGAAAAGCAATGGATTTTGTGCCGGATAAACAGTACGGTACAGGCTTTCCAGCGCGAGTTCATTGTAGGCAATTATGTGTTGAAGATAATTAGCGAAAAATCGTTGGGACATTTTTGTTTGTTCTCATGGACGAGGGGCGAGTCAGTTTTTTACTCTTTTTAGCTTGTGGTAGAAAGTTTTTATTCCAACAGTAATACTCGTGTGATTCGCACGCCAGCCTAAATTTCTGCCCGTTTCTCACGACACCGTGCGACTTTATCATGAAAGTACGAGTTTTTCACAGCGCCAAAAATTTTTGGCAATATACCTCAAAAGTATCGTACAACCCAATAAATGTTTTTCTTGCCGCCATATAAGTTTCTTCAACTACCATGTAAGTTTTTCAGGACAATATAAATCCTTTATAAACCCTTTGAAAAATTTTCAGGATATCATAAAAGTTTCCCAGGACACCACAAATGCTTCTCAGAACGCCACCATTTTTATCAGGATGCAGTGAATGTTTCTCAGGACGCAATGAAAGGTTTCTCATGATAACGTAAAAGTCTCTCTGGGTGCATAAGCAAGCAAAGTCACCAACTTCACCTAGTGTCACAAGCAGGCCAGCGCTGCGGCCTTGCGCGCGGGGTTCTCTTACTTATGACTGCCTAACGCCGACCGTACTCGTGTGTCACTCTGATGTACAGTGTGCGGCTGTGTAGCGCTGGCCGGACTTGTGTGTCACTCTACTGTTCAATGTACGGCTGTGTAGTGCTGGCCGGACTTGTGTGTCGCTCTGATGTACAGTGTACGGCTGTGTAGCGCTGGCCGGACTTGTGTGTCACTCTACTGTTCAATGTACGGCTGTGTAAAGCGGGTTGTACTCGTACGTGACTCTGCTATGTGGCACTCATGCGGTGACTCATGTGTCTGTGGTGGTTTGCCATCGGTTACTACGGTCGTTGTTGCGTTAGCGTCGGCTACGGAATTCCGTTTTGTTGTTGATGGAATCGCCAAAAGCGCATACTATTTGTCGCTACGTAAGCTTAAAGTTGCAAGCTCAGCGTTACTTTGTGTTGGTACGGTTACGTATGAGTTTCTACTTACCGCAGTCTTGCTGATACTAAGCGTTAATTTGCTTTTTCATGCGTATTTTTCATTGTTTAACGGGATAATATCAAGGTTTCCTACATTGGTTTTGGGTTTTTTCTTTCTATTTGCTTGTTATGGTCATTCAAAAAAAAAAACTCATTTATCTCTAAAAATTCATGATTTCCGAGAGTAAAGGACTAGGTTCATATTTTTCTACCCTTGGTTTTATCATATTTTCCTCCGTGATGTACATACATGTTTGACCACAGACCCACTACATCGTTGGATACAGCTTGGTGTACCGAGACCCAGTTTATGCGTCGGTGCGCGAGCGCAGTGCACTTGCACGATAACGCGCCTGCCCTCCCGTCATATCTTCCTCCGCCTGCCTGCTTTGTTCCTGCTCTTTTTCTTGCGTCCCTACTTGCCATTTCATTCACACTGCCATGGCTCGATCACTAAGCTATTTCGGTGGATATTTTCTTCCTCGTTATTTCCCGGCTGATTTCTCCCTCACTAAGCAAGCAAAGTTCTATTTTAATTTTCTTATTGTGTTTGAGTTTTGGGGGACTTGATTTAACCGAAGGCTTTGAGATTGAAATGATAAATATTTCGGCTTAGCTTTTCTGTTGTATACTGGTTATGACGGACAGCTGGAAGGAATTGTAAATAAACAAATGTATTGAAGCTGCTGACTCGTGAAACTTGCTGCTATGATGTCATTCCTTCGTAAGCTTCAAAGTCTTATGTTTTAATCGGTTATTATATTTTATTAATGGTTACTAAACATACAACGCAGTCGGGAAACAGAGCTATACTTTCTAGCTTGTAGGTTAGAATTGAATGCTGATGATTGACAAATCAAGGTTCTAATCATTTTCCATCATAAAAGAAATCAATTCACAACGGTAAAAATAGGGGACACAGCAGTTTGGCGAAGAATTCAGAACAGCGACCGTTCATATTTGGCAAGCTCGCTGTGTTATAGATGAACGGCTTAGGCAGGGTAACCAACATTCCCGAGCCTGGCTATCGAATTGCTGTGGTCGTGCACTAGCGCTGTGCGTCACGAAGCACCCTCTTGTTGCCTGAGGTATGTTGCTAGGAGACTTCGTTCGAACTCAAGCAAGGGCACTGATGAATTGAGAGAATGAACAGCGTCCAAATCAGAATAATAACTTCCTTCTATGTACTGTAGCTGATTTCACCGTAAAAAGAACCGTAAACGTATTGAGATTCATTTCCAACAGAATGTCTTTGATCGGCGTTGTGTTCTATCAACTTCGAAAAAATTACACTACTCGATATAAAATAAAATGAAATGAATTTTGTAGTTTGATGTTTATGCTTTTGAAACGTCTTTTGATATATTTACATTACGTTACTGAAAGCAATTGAGCAATCTTGCATTGAAGTCGACAAAGATAGTTCAAGGTCAGATCATTTCATAGCTCCAACTAGGGTTAAGTTATTAATCTAATTATTAAATGAGTGAGCATCACATTATAGAAAAAAAATTTCCAAGCTTGCGCAATACTCCAGCAACACAACATTCTAACACTCGCTGTTTACCAATACGCCAAGCAGGATTGCTATGAGCTTTCTTGCATCCACCCCGTGAAAGAAGTGTCCGAAATCAAAATCCATTATAATTTTATTCTTTGAAATTTCGTTAACAAACATTTTTTATGATGATCTGTAGTTCTGGTTTGGTGCTGCGAAGCGATCGCTCCATGAACTAAGGTTACGCAAATTGATACGGTAGTAAATGCAACAGAGAGATGCGCTGATCTGATGTGGGTGAGTGATGTCTGAAGCATGATCAGTGCACGTGTTTAAAACAAACCTTCGATGCCTGCAAACGTTTATGTGCGACGTATAGTAAATAAAATATGAAGGGTAGTGCGCTACAACATTCATCTACGAATGTTTGTGTTGGAACGGCAGAGTGAATGAGAAGGTCGACCGAGTGTGCGCTCCTGTGACCGACGTAGCAGGCGGAGACTTCTAGTTCTTGTATGAAAGGTTTCTTTGTGCCGTCCTGCTAGCAGTCTGGTTACTCCCTTCCTTCCTCCGGCCTGTGATCGTCTCTTGCTGCCTGTGATCACCTATGCTTCTGATTTCCTTTCTCCTGCTTGTGGTCACCTAGGCTTCTGATTACCCTCCTTTGACTGCTATCACCTATGCTTCTGATTTCCATCCTGTTGCCTGTCATCAATTGTGGTTGTGATTGCTGACCTCATGATTGTAAGCCCAATTCATCTCAGTCTTTATTTCGTCGTGTATGTTGTTTTTTCCTGTCTTTAATAAGCATCTCATTGATGTAACTGACATCGACTTTTTTAATTTCCATGATTATTAAATGACTAATTACTATCAAATTCAATTCATTACTTATCTCTCTTCTTTTGAAAGTTCGCCGCTTTTGAAAGTTCGCTTTAATTATTTTTTTTATATTTAACTGAATTATTTTTACATTCCTCAAGCTATTAATAATTGGGTATCTTCTCTTAGTCATCAGTTCGTTCCTCACGCTTCATTCGGTACAATGCTTCTTCTCTTAGCTGTGGCCTTTGTCCTAGAGCTTGTTGCATCTGTAATCGGTCACCGCTGAGCATCACCATATGCCTCAATCATTAAACTCGAACCAATAAACTCCGCGCAGAAGCTCTATGTTTATGAATTAGTCGCCCATGTGGCTTTATGAGTGACGTTCGTAACTCCTAGGTTTCAAACCAGCCGTTTGTTGTTGCATAATGGAATGTCTTTTTCCTGTTCACTGCTGGCTGTTTTCAGTATTTTACTTTTTTCTTCAAGATTGATCTTGTTACATAGACTTCTTTCAATTCTGTCGTTTCTATGCCTAGGGTACGTGTGGAGACACATCTTCTGCATAACTTCCTCGTTCTCTTCCATCCTAAGTATTACTTTTCTCATTCCTCTTAGCACTTTAGTTGTAGTTAAGGCGTCTCAATCTAACGTACAATCATATAGTCTGGTTATTGCACTGAAATTTTCAGTTCCTGATTTGAATAATAATTCTTATATTATTCGGGCTTTGATTTTTATTTGAAAAGAAAACAAGCATATCAAGAAGTTAAGTCATGAAGGTTCTACGCATTCAAGATTTTTTGTCTGCTAGGGTCCTGTGCTCTTCCCCTCAATTTTATGATGCCAACCTCTATTATTTTGTTCAAGCCTCAGTAGCTGAAGGAACAGGAGAGAGCGTGTTGCTAACGAGCTCCTGTGATGATTCGACTCTATTTATCTGGGTAAAGCTCTTACTCGCTTGTTAAAGACGTAGAATTTTCTAGCCCATAACGCACTCACGTTGCCAACAGCTGAAATTTTTTTGTTAACAGTTCCATGTGGACGAGGAAAGCTTAGAATCACTGCTTTTATGTTTAGTGATGTTCTCATTCATGAACCACCGGGTGATTACCATTTTCTCCGTGAGGCATGTTAGATTAAATCCGAAACTTCAGTGAAACGGCAGCGATTGAGCGAAATACTCCGAGTTGAAACCTGTGCTGCTTCGCTGTGGAAGACCTGCCTCCGCAACCTGATCTCCTGTAGGGAGCTGGGCCGTGTCCCTCACTCAACTTGGTTGTGGTGTTAACGCCATCACAACCTCCTTGAGTGAGTGACATTGCTCGGTACCACCACCACAGCACGTCCACTGCCCCTGCGCTGCACCAACGTCAGGCGCCACCGAGGCCGGCAGGACCAGCTCGCTGACGGGACACCTTGTCACTCCGTAGGTACTGGTGTGGTATTGGTCGTGTCGCTCGTGTGTTCCATGGCCTTTACCATACACCCATGATCATTTGTAATAAATGGGTATTCATTTTTGTGTGGTTGAGCGAATTCTTTTGTCCCACCGTCGACCAAATGTTGTGATGTTGCGTCATGGTGAATAACCGAGATCTCAGCGCCAAACACGCCCTGGTCTCTTCAAGAATATTCCGGAATGGCAAAATATCTTCGAGTTTTTATCATTATTATAAAAGATATGGTGTATTTCGGTAAGGAAGGAAGTAAATGCTTTGTGGTTTCATGTAATGCCATAGGGGAGGATTTCCGTGTTTGCTGAATTTCCTAAATATGAGTCCAGTAAATTTTATGTCTACAGTCGATGAAGCACCATTGCCTTTACGTGTTCGCTTCAAGGTTCATGGCCCAGTTAGCCCTGCAGCGCTTCGGCGCCGTCTTGAACTTCACGCGTCCCAAAACATTAATTTCCCGTGGTAGTTATCATGATGTATTACCATGTATTGTACTGCTCGTAAATTATTGAAATAGACACACTCTACTGTATTGTGTACAGCGGTGATAAGCTACTCAAATATTGTTTTATTGTTTTTCCAAAATGTTCTCGTTCGGAAATGATTACCGAGTGAAAATAAGTGACTGCTTGTTTGTGAATCAACTATAATATATTAAAATTCTTGAATACCTTCAATTACAGTAGAGCTCCTGACAACCGGACTCATACATGTCCGGATGTCAAGTTAATCCGGCTGTCAAGTCATCCTCATGAAAATAGTAAAATTAAAAATTTACTGAGACGTAAATTACTTTATTGCAGGTAAAGTTTGTAGGAACATTACGAACATAGGAACATTTGAAAGGATTCCACGTTCACATTCAAAAATGAAACATCATGTTTGTGGTTGGACTAAACCAAGGAATAGCACATGTTAAATGAATGTTTCTACGATTTTAATCAATATGAGCTTCATTTTACTGTAAGTAATGTAACGTTAATTGTTATTATTCATTTACATTATCGTTCATTGCCTCCTTGAAAACACGGTAAACAATGCTAATAACATTCATTGCATGTCCGGTTGTCATGACATCTTGAGTCCGGTTGTCAGGTGTCCGGTGTTCATGTTAGTTCTGTTGTCAGGAATGCTACGGTAGTACTCTGTGGTGAGTTTCATATCTGGTACGCGACCTCTGACATGATAATGTTTTCATTATACACATTTTCAATGAGACCTTACGTTACCGCAATGCCCTTTCGTTTTTCCTGCGTATTTTATTACTGTCATTTCCGCTACATTTTTCTTCCAACTTCATCCCGTAAGTTTCCGTTTTTAGTTCTGCTCATAGCTTGTGACTCTGATGTTTCGTTCGTTTGTGACCTCACATAATTGGTTTGTTTCTTCTTAATCCAGTCTCGAGCCTTCTGTCTTTTTCCTCCTAATGTTAATTTCTTTGTTTTATACGCTATAGTCACAAAATTCGTGTTTTATACTTTTTACGTCAAGCTCACAAACCTTCATTTCTCTTCCTTCTTACGCAACACTCGATCCTTCAGCTGATGCACGAGCTCTGAAACCGTTCTTCCTGTAACGTAACTTATCCTTGCTCTACTTCCCATAGCGTAATTTCAAGGCGTTCATTTTAATACGCTTAATGATACACATTCGTGTACTGTAACGCGTATACTTGTGTAACATTTTGCCTATCAACCTTCAAACAGACAATGATTTTGCAATGGCAATGCAGAAGTTCTCGAAGTTTATTGTACCCGGCACTTACAGTAACATCGTTGCTCGAAACATCACCTTCAAAGGACGTCATCCGCCTGCTGGATCTCATCTCCTTTGACTCACGAGAAGCTTTCACCTCCCTCCTCTCCCACCTCTCATGTTCTGAGATATGGCTTTATTATCCATTCCCCACCCGCCTCCCCGACCCCAACACACACCGTAGGAGTATGAAGAAGAAGCTCGACAGTCCTTCACTGTGGGTCTTCTTCCTCCTTGCTTTCTCGTCCACCGCCCGATGCCTCGATGCGCAACAGGCCAATCATGCTCGTGTAGCATGCCGACCACGTTGCTCCTAAAACTATCCATGATCCTCTTCTAATTTATATGATGTAGCATTTGTAGCGCTGTTATTTCCTAATCTTTGAGTAAACGATGTGATGTATGTATCAATCTGTCGCCGTTGAATCTCCCCACTTCGAAAACGGTTGTTCCTTTTCGCCTTCCTTGGAATTCTTTTTCCCGTAATTTACTTTTTACTCGGTAATTGATATTTCGACTCACTAGAACAAAATGCAAAAGAGGAACTTGGGATATGCGCCCATAATATCACATCAAGTTATATTTGTCATTTAGATGTCAGCCAGCTACATACCCCTCATTCTGTTTCTTACTTTTCGATAAATTGCTAAACAAAATTTTTAGGGTGCCCACCATTATAAAATTCATGGGTGACGTGAACTAGACTCGACTTGTAACTCCCACACAAATGTTGTGGGGTTGAGCTCGGGGGATTCTGTACTATGGAATTGAACAAGATCCTATAATTTATTTTAAATTGCAGGCCCTATGGCAGTCCTTTTATATGTTTAAACGGTTACCCGACGGCAAAGATCACAGAATTGAAAGCCAGATTGTGTTGAAAAATACAATCTCGTGAGCTTAGGAAGATCACAGGACGAGCTAGGATCCGGCGGATCTGTTGATCGGTGAGCATTATGCGATCAGGTTGCCTTGGATCACCGTGAACCGGATTACTGCCTCCGACACGCGTCTCGCGTTACGCGGCATTTGTCACATGGGAATTTGTGCGTTGCTTTTGTCGCAAAGACTTTGCTACTGAATCTGACACCGGGGCTTTGCAGAAGCAAAGAAAAACTTGTTTAGTCATGCAATAAACTAGTGAAAAGTCTTTCGCATTCTATGATTTTTTAATAGATTACGCTTGTTATAACGTTTAATCTAAAATTCCTTCTGCTACAACTGTTATATTTCGCCGTGTTTTTTATTTATTTACATCATGTCACGTTTAATGTTTGGCCTCAACATGTTCGTGCGCGTTTTTTTTTTCAATAAAGGATAGATTGTTATTTATCTTTGGCTAATCGGGTGGCTCGGAAGACTCTCCCTGATCTGAAATTTAGTCATGAGCGAGATCTCACACAAATCTGATAACGTTCTATTTAATTTCAATTGCCTTTTATTATGTGTTAAGTGACCACTTTGAGTCAAAATATTGACATATTTATTAAACTAAGCTGCATTCGTCTAAACTGAAATAAGGTGTGTGAAATTCTTTAATATTGTATGAATTTGTCGGGTTCCTTGTTCTCGTTCTACTTTTTCTTTGCGATGACTTCCACATCACGAATGGTTTGACGAGTGAATAAAGACATTCGCTTCATATGATGAATTTTATTCTAATTTTCATTCATGTAGAAATAACGCGAAAAAACTCAGCGCTCCCTCTTTTGATACCTCTCATCACACAAAAGGAAGTACGCCTCGCCCCATTAATATCAATTTAGGGCTTTGTATCGAGTTTGGTATCTTATGCGGAGCTTATCATCTTAATCCCGATACTTGGAATAAAAATGAGGATAGAATAAATACTTGAAATAAATACCCGATATATTCCCGATAATACTCGATATATTCCCGATAAAACCCGATACATTGGTATAAATACCCGATAATAAATACCCGATACTTGGAATAATACCCGATGGAATAAATACCCGATACTTGGAATAAACATGAGGATGGCCAGTCCAGACACCACCGGTTTTGGGGTCGGGCCTGTTAGAGAGCGTCATACTCTCAGCCGGCAGGAGGGAAGGATGAAGGGCAGCGGATCTCGTCAATTGGAGAACATTTGCCAGCTTCCCCTGCTCATGCTGGCTGGCTGCACTCTACTCAAGGCCTTTCATTAAGTTCTTTTACCCTCTTTAATCCTCAATTATTTCTCAGATTGTTTTCTCATTTCTTCTTTTATTTCTAGGCTGAAAGCAGCTGGTTCCCGATGAATGCCACTTATTGCTTTTTCTAGTAATTGTAGCCAGAAATAGCCTCGCCTCTAATGAATTTACTTACTTCTTTAGTCTTCCGTTCAGAGAAGGCTGAACCTGCCAACAATCACGCTGGAGAAACTTCAAAAAATAGGTAGCGAAAGTAAAAGTTTCATCTGTTGCATTTTGAAGTCGTCGTACAGTTGATCATGAATTCAGAATACTTCTTCTAATATGAGGTCCAACCTATAGAAGGTCTTCAGTTCGAAATTAGACATTGTCATTTTACTCTTAGTCTCACTTCCACTGAAAACTTGATTTTACATTTTTACCCTCTGTGAGTGTGAAAATTCTGTACATATGTTTAAAAGAACAATGAAATTTTCCCTTTCTTTGTCCTTTTATTGTCTTCCCTTCTAGTCGTCCTCCGTTGTTTTTCCATGGCGTTTCTTCTCTTTCTTGCAACCCATTGCAATCTTTTTTATGCTGTATCGGCGGCTAGTTTTGGAAAGTTTTGACACCCTCAAGCATGCTCCTTCTTGCCTGGTCTTACAAGTATGCGTACAAAACAAATGAAATAACACATTTTTACTGAAACTTCTAAGTAAAATTGTTAATGCATAGGTATAAATGGTGATCGACTCGAACTGGATTAATCAGTCCTGCAGACATTTTCAGTCGTCAAAAGCACAATTTAAACGAAGCTACCCAGAAAATTTCCTGTATGTTTTTAGTGATAATTATGAATAATATTGACGTGCAATTTGAAAGTGCTAGGGATTTTTACACGAATTCAAATTACCGTCGGTTATTAATATGAGTAGAAAAACATCGAATGCGGCGAACCTACCTTTTCATCGTTACGAACTTCGCTGTTGTTAATTGCCCGTATTTTTTTCAGTATACACCGAATTATTACGTGACAGGAATATCAATTTTGAAAAAAATCGGTTTTGGTCAACGAAGTACTTTTAAATTAGGTCGAATTTCTCTCATAGCAAGCTAAAACCAGCGCATTTTTACCCAAGCTGTTTCAGGTGGTTATTGGTTAGCTTTGGCCTCTCCCGTCTTGCTCGTTTACATTCCCCGTTTGGAACTGTGGTACACGCATGGGTCGAGAAAATCAAAGCATTATCGTCATTTAGGTTCGATAGTTATAACTTCATAAGATAGTTCGTAGCAATAAATGTCAGCCCCAATCTCCTGGCCACGGAAGTTAAAGTAATAAGTTTAATCTAGTGTCAGATTTCGGTCGCATAGCTCGCCGTGACTATCTTGTTGACACTGGCCAGACTGCGCGCTGCTATCGGAACCTCTCTGCCTGTTCCTATTGCTGCTCTGCGCTCATGTGCGCGAGGGATTCTTCGCCCACTTGTGTCGGTCGCTCATCGCACATGTCAGTGGAGACATCGCACGCACATAAAGGGAACGGGCAAGAAGTACTTCTGTAACTGGTCAAGTATTTCACCTGCTTAAATATTGTTGTAAAGCCGATGTGTGCACGAATGAAAAATAGCTCGTTATTTTCATGGACAGCGAATTTGTCAAAATCTTGGGAGCGAGCAAAATGTGCTCGCTATGTATAATTTTGAGACAATTTTTTTCACTTTGTGTATAATTGGCGTCAGAACCAACATAAGTTATACGTAGTTTCTAGAGTTATAAGTAATTTAAAGTCTACCTGTCACGCGTAGTTACTGCATGGTTGTTCCCTGTTACTCTTCGTGTGCTTTTATGACTCCCCGACTCGTGATGTATCGCTTGCTGGCTTTAGGCTTGCTTTACTCAGACTGTTATTTCAACAAGTGCGTCTCAGTCTTGTTATCAAACTCACTATCCTGAAGATGTTGTGTTGCCCCAAGCTGTTTGATTAGTGGCTGCCGCATTTCTATAAAACACTGTCTAGCGATGTGAGGGTAACTTGTTACGTGCTCATGTGTTCCTTATTGAGATATTTTCTTGACCTGTTATAACAGACACAATGAGTGGTGAAACTTGTTTCTTTTTATAGCGTTGAATTCATTTGAGAGGTTAATTCAACTTTATCAGCTCATAAATATTTTACAGCAAGTTTCTCATTGACTTCTGAAATTTCACCCTAATTGAGGTTAGCGAAGCGTACGGTGTAGTCTGCGTCAACATTTTGTTAACGAGGTTTTGAAAATTAACTCGCGTTGCGTATTTTGTAGACCGTTTTTATTAGCACGGTAATTTAGTCAGCGCTAGGAATTTCGTTGATGTTTACTCAAAGTCTATTTCAGTGAAGTCAAGTGCTCTAACCACTATACATATAGCTATTATTATCATGTTTTATCTTTTTTGTCCCTCTTAAACCGAGCTGATTGTCCTTAAAGTTCTCTAATACTTAAAACCTGTTGCTGACGCTATTCTAAAGTTAGATGCATCGCTGAACGTGTTACGGCACTAGATTGAATTAGCCAGATTTTATTACACTGTTTGAGTCCGCCTAGGTCATGGTGGACCATTAGCTTGATTTGTTGTACGAATGGTGTGTAATTGAGCTTGCGTAGACTGTTAATTTGTCTTACTGACTAACTGTGGCTCGATGTTTGCGTTGATAAAGCATAATAGATGACTTTGCATCACACAACGTCTGCAGACACTCTCAAAGCAGCTTCGGTCCATTCGATAGGTTTTTCTTTAATCATAACTCTGGTACCGACTAACATCAATGCCTATTATAAGATTGCTAGTTAAAACAGATTTCGCGGTCGACCCCTTACTGAAGCTCCAGGATGTACGTTCACTGTGGAACAAATTTACCTATTCAATTGTGAGCATATATCAGAGATTTATAAGCTGGACATTCCATTCAACATGTTTGATGTAGGTATAAATCTACTAATATTTAATTCGGTTTGAGGACGCAAAAATTTCAGGACTTGATACCACAATGCAACTGTATTGAAACAAACAAGTTTTCTAGAAGTTTGTTAAATGCTCGCCATGATGTCAGACTTTTGTGACATAACCAAGAAACATTACGCATTGTCGAAGGTCTTTTGAAAGTGAGAATGAAGGAGGAACATTCTGTTGGGGTTTATTTGTGTTAATGGTAATTAAAAAAATTTAGAGATCGACGAGGCTGAAGAAATTTCAAAAATAAGGGCTAACATCCGTGAATTCGTTCAAAGTGGAACACTGTATCACTGAGCGATGATTGTCTTGATGGAAAAAGAAAGTAATTTCAGGTGGAAAAAATTTAAATTTTACACGTTGATTTTTTTTTTTTGCCATTTTTTCAACCGATTCCAACATCCATCCTAACCCCTTTTTCTCCCTCAAGAAAAAATCCCGAAGGAAACTATATTTCAACCTATCCTAGCGCGATGTATAGATGAATTGGATTTCTTGAGTTCTATAAGAGAGGTCTGTGTGACTGATAGTCCTCCCTCCCTCTGTACATCTTCAATGCTTAGCGATCCACACAAGCGTCCTCCGTTTGTCCCGAGCTCCTGTGGCTGAGTGCAAATCTAATAACTTCGATATCCTTCTTGTTATTTGTGCCTCTTACTTAAGCAGTACAGTACCCCCTTGTCACTAGTACGCTATTTTGATGATAGAGCAAGACTTGAACCGATAAAACTGGCACAGATGTTGCTAACATGTGGCCTCAAGAGGTGGCGAGTTGACCCTTGTGCCTCTGGTACTGCACGATGACTACACAAGAGGTGATCGTATTGTGGATCGTAGCGTTTTACGTCTTGCACAGCGTTGATCAATTTTGAACATGGTCTCCCAGTAGACCCTCAAGACTATGGCACTGTGCAAGGGAATGTGAGGTTCCGAGCTCAGAGTTAGGCAGGCCTTCTTTCTGTTGAAATAGGATAGGTTTTTTGTTATGTTAAGAACCATCTTTTTTTCGGTTCACTCCCATGTTTTTCATCACTTCTGACTTTCTTCTTCAGTTCAGTTCACTTTATCTCGTTTCTTAACTTTCCTTCTTAACCTACTATTTTTATGCGCAGACTCTTGTGAGAAAACACATCTTGAGCGTAGATTCCGCGTTCCCTTTAACTCCATACTAAATGGTATTTTTATCCTTCCTCTCTTTGGAAAACATTGTTGTGGTTAGGAAGTCTGAAACCAACTAATTACCTTATAATAATCTAGTCCTATTATAGGTAATTTTTGAGATCTATGTGAAATTGAGTGGGCGTTTGAAAGAGAAGTGTTCCATTGAACAAGGGCCAGAATTTTCCCTCGCATGAGCAAGAATTCACGTAGAATTACATTCCAAAAACTGTCACAAGACGTGGTCTAGTTACTTTGCATTAACGAGAGAATCTCGGATTGGCGGAATGCCACACTTCCACGCAAACATATAAATAATAATGCAAGCTGCATGAGTAAAACATAAACACAGCATAACATTACAGTACACTACAAAAATCTTGACAACATCTAAATTTTTTTCATGTAGTTATCGAGTTCGAGGACAGACAGACAGCGTCACTAGGAATTATAGATCGTCAAATATTCAAATTAGAATCATTCTATGACAAAAAATTTTATATGTTCACGGTTTTTAAGGTTTTAGTTATAAGATGAGTTAATATTTTCCGTCTCAACCTTTGACCGCAGCAATGACAATGTGGAAATTTACTTCAAATAGGGAAATGAGACGACCTGAAGCACTTGATTATTTACTGCCTGAATTGTAAAAATCTCAAAATTTACCTAACTCATCAAGCTTATCATTCGACTGCCTCAATTAAAACAATCTGGAAATTTTCCTTATTCATCTTGGATAAAATTACACATGAGTCAGAATCACGAACAGGACATTTAACACGGGCTCGTAGGTCTCCGGATGTTGTTTGGATACTGAACACCCGGGTTCGTTAATATACACTTCACTTGACAAATTGGACGCAAGGGTTACGGTAAAGGTTGTGTAGTGACTGCTCTTGTAGTTTGGAGGTAATTCAACATATTTTGACGATAAAAGGGGATTATTATCAAGAATATATCTCGCTGTGCTCAAGAGGCAAGCGGAGTGGCGGCAACACCTTCTCTTTCGTTTCTTTCATCCTAGTGATGCTCATCCCCCACGGTATACCGCGCTCACCCCTCAGCTTGACGAGGAAAACGCTCTCTCTTTGACTTGACGGTTCCGAACGAGACTCATAAGCAAGCGGCGCCATCTGATGACTTTGTATTTAGATCCTATTCTCAATGAAAGCAGTGATAAATATTTAGATGAGTTGCTAATAACATCTTACATAATTTTCCTATGAAAGAGATTCGAATGATGATTGAAAAAGAGTATTAAAAATTGCAATTTCTCTTGATGCCAGCATCTGGCGTCAACAAGGGGCGAGTCTACGTTCAACGTGCCTTGGGTCTGTCTTTGGGATTCCATGCCGGTGTAGACCCCGAAGTATGATGGAATGCTGTCGACAGGTTCGGCCAGAGACAGTTAGAGCGTCCTATTCTGCCTCGCTCGACCGGAATTCTTTCTTTTAAAAAATATATCAATGGTTTTTAATAAAGCATTTTGAGATGACTCATAACATCCTAGAGAAAGTTCTTAGCTTATTCCCGTGACTGCGAGTATAACGTCGCTTAACCCCTGTGAAAGACCGGACATCCTTGTATTCCAGCTGCTATGAAGGTGTTATGAAGCTTGAGGAAGCGAATGCTAGCTAGAACTGTAGCATCAAAATCAGAGTGAGCTTTACCTCCTACGTCACCAGCTTTTCTGTCGGTCACCGTAGCGTTACCACCACCACGCAAGTAACAGCATCTGTGGCACCAAAAATTTATCGACGTAACCAGTTGCAACACATCACCTCCTTCTCAGCAACACCACACCAACACCAGCACCACCACACCAGCAGCCTCATGAGTTGCGTACGTGGGTGCGGGCGAGTGAGGCATGAGAGGACCAGTGTTTAGAGAGGGCAGTCTGGTTATCAGTAAACACACGAGGCTATATTGAGCAGCCTTCTCTTCCTCCTCCTTCATCTTCTCCTGCTACCCATATGCCGCACTCGTCATGGCTTGCTCGAAGCTGTGGAGCTCGGCTTAGCCTTTTCAGTGGCACGATTTTTAAGTAGAACATTACCAAGCGTATGCTACTCGTATATGGACACGATGTGTGGGGAGAACCTTACAGGGTCTTTCTGATGAATCCGGACAATTTTCCTTGGTATGTTTGAACCTTGATGATTCAAGGGAAAGTAATAAAATACTATGCCAATTTTTACAGTTAATTTAGCAGACCAAAATATCAAAAAAAATTATTTAAAATGAACGCCTTCACCACAATCGCGGCTTCGACGCGCTTTTGAAAAGTAAATGTGGCACAAATAACTTCTGTCGTTTCTAACGACTCCACGGTCTTCTTGATGTCCTTCTAAAGGGCTGTGATGCTTTAGTAGGGCTTTACACAAGCTTTGGCCTTAAATTTCTACCAAAAATTATAATGAAACGGCTCTAGGTTGGGTAGGTTAAAAAACCGGAAGTTTTTCTCCCAGAGTCACAGACCGCACTTTTTGAGCAAGTCAGCAGTTTTAATCGAAGTGTTGGGAGGAGCCGAGTCCTGTTAGAATATCAACTTTTCTATAAAATCTTGGCTTTCATTCATGAAATATTTTTGGTTTACAAGACGTTGCAGTAAGATTTGGCATTCACTTTTTCGTTATCGGTAAAGAAATGGATTTAGACGTCACCCTCACTCAAAACCAAGCAGAGGGTCATAACGCTATCTGGTTGGTTCATGGTCATTGTGGGTTGAACATAAGAGCTTGAAGAAGCAATCCAGCGATCGTTACGCATGTTACAAAGCCCTATCAACTGAGAAATTTTTCTCATTAGATAAGCACTTGAAAATCGATCCGTTGCATGGTCTTTAATCAGTTCAAAACTTTCTTGCACTTCTCTAAGCTAACTTTTTCAGCTTATTATTGAGATGCTTCCTACCGTGTGCTTAATTAAGAGATTAGGCCAAGAAATTTGATTGCTCTAAGAATTGTCGTGATACTGATGAACCTCTTCTTAGCCAATGACGCTGATGACTCAGTTGGATTGGCCTTGACACTTCTTTTGAGGCAGGCTAGAATATGAGGTTGGCAAATTTTAGCTTTTCTTGGCGTGTTTTTGTCGTCAAGATGGGTCAGATTCATCAAAACCTAGCAACATTGTAAACTATGTGCCTAGGATACTGAAAGGATTTTACATTAAAGGCTTGGCTTCGGCCCGCACGATGAAACTCACTGATAGTGGAATGTTTCCACTGCTTCAGTGCGGAATTTTTGTGCAATGAACTTTAAGTGTTAGTTTGCTGAATAATAATGCACAACTGATGCACTTCAGTGTTGCCAACTCTTAGAAGGATCAGAATATCAAACGTTTTAAATTTGCACGTATTCATCTGAAAGACCCTGAACCAAACGCATACTTTATGGTGGTTCAAAAATAATGATACCGTGCTTGAAAGGGTTAATACTGTGAGAAATTAGGCAACGTAACCTCTCATGTTCTTGAATTTGCCTTTTTGACATCGGAACTAGCCTCTTATTTTTGCCTAGATGTCATATCTGAATTAGCTTGTCACGCTTACACAGCAGCTGACTGAACTAATATAAGTGAACAAACGCACCGTTCAAATTGTAAACTCGGCTTAGACCCGATTTCGCTAGTGTTTTCATGGTCAATTTTTGATTACACATTTCCTTCATATTCATAAATATAAATAAATGGAAAACTAAATGCTTTGCTCGTTTTTTTTGCCCCTACAAAAATCAGCTGATTTCAGAATATTGAAAAAAGTTGCCGAAATTAACTCTACTGAGGGTTGCTAAGCCATGCATGCCATTAGTATTGAGCCGCGTCAGAGAAAAGTTATCAGCGCAGTTTTACTTTGTATGTTTTTAATATCAAACGATTTTTTACACGCGTGGAGGCCGAGTAAAGGTCTTGTAACATACATTCCAAAAAATTTTGTTCGCGTCAGAACATCATGTCAATAATGTTCTCCACTTCGAACTAAAAGTAGACTAACAATGTATCAAAGTTTTCATCGTCGCAAATTCGGGTAATAATTTATTTTTGGCAACATATTATTGGTGCAACCCACCGAATCACCGTTTTGTATAGGTCTCACTTTACTTGTTTTCTGAGCGGCAGATGTAGCTACATGTGCAGCACGTAAGCTCATTTGTTTGCAGCCGCACCCTTTTCTGAGAAATATATTCTGAATAATGAACCGAAATTATTCTCATGCAATTCTGAAAAAAGTCATTGGAGTTTTGGAAAAATATATCATGCATTCTGAACTACATTTTGGTGAGTATTGGTACATGCTGCCGCGTGAATGCATGTATTGATTGTGTCGTGGATGTAAGCTCGCCATACTTTGCTATTTCGTGTGTTTGCAAGAAGATTAACGCACTTCTTCACGGATGTTTCAGAGATTCTGTAAGTTGACAATAGTGTTAAAGGAAAATTTTAAGGTTGTTTTGGCTGTTCTTGTGAGTTCAATGCTTGTAAAATTTCCCCTCTCATAGAGTACGGAATCAAAGCTTGAAAATTGCAAGTGTGACGTAATTTTTACATCGCGAAGTTTTTTGCAAGTGCCTGTACAATGTGCATATTCTAAAGCTATAGTATGCATGTTTCATTCTTTCAAAGAGAAATATTTGGTACTTTTCACGAATCATAAAAACGATACTATTGCGCACAATGTGCTCCTTTGCGGTTGAGGCCTACTACAACACCCTCTATCATTGTGAATACATGATGACCAAACAAAACTGGACGGTGTTGTTAATTTAAGAAATTAGTTAAATCTCTTTCACGTGGATTTTATGTTCTATGTAAACCGAACGTTGCAGTGTGGAGTGAAATAACGCTGAAGCTTTTTAGGGAAAACGATCAAAAGGGACTTCTGTGTGCGGTACACCAATGCCTCCTATTTCTAATGCCAGAGACACTGATTTTGTTCTGCATTCCATTTTCTGAGCTACTCTGTGAAAAGCGATACAGTGGCCTCAGCCGTTATTTTTTTAATGTATTTCACGTAGCAATTTTAAGTCTAGAAATACTTTCATACACCCAATATACCCCTGTTGAACTACGCTCCAACTAACCTCCTCCCCACCCACTCACTGCTGAACTTGCTCTGCGAGTACTGGCATGTACCACACTGCACATTAAACAGGCAGCATCACACTGCGGTGCAGACGCGTAAATAAGAGCCCTGTTTGTGTGTGCAGCATCATCAGCTACCCTGGCAAGATGGACGGCCGGGTGGTGGAGAGAGAGCTGAGGCTGGCCACCGAGCTCTGGTCCAAGCCCTCCAAGCTGCGTTTCGAGTACGTCACGGAAAAGCCCTCCTCCGCCGACATCGTCATGCAGTTCAACAGGTATGTCTCTGGAAGTCAGTTTTGTAAGCACTCTGCATGAGGGTTTTTGCATGAGACAACTTACGTCTGATTCAACTTCAATGTGGAAATTTACATCTTTTCCAACGATAGTTCAATGGCAGTTTGAATTTTAGCTTCACTGGGTACAATTGTATTTTTTTTCGTTGATCATCCGATAGAGCTAATTGAAGTGTTTACTGATGTTAGCTAACGTACGATAAAAACTGCACGGCAGCCAGCTGAATAGCTTGATTGCAACGCGTGTCGAACTTGAGGACGTACTTTTCAAGACATTCGTTCACTCTCACATGAGTTCAACTTTTAATTCTTAAATTTGCGAGGAAGTACTTCAATAGTGATATAATTCGGCGCGAGTTATTCAAATTCAAGATTTTTACAATTTGTTTGATGCTCAAGGTACGTTGTCGTTAAAAATATTCAAGCAAAGCATTGAAGCTCATCCAAGGCCAACTATTTGAGAGGGTGAATGGACTGAAAACGATTTTCGTAAACAAATCTTGAGGATCGAGCTTTAAGTACTGTTAGGAACTTCACTCATTTCTGTAGAAAATATTATGACGCCAATCCTCACTAACCTCCTTATTAGCATTACGATTCTATTTGGTGTTCCTGTACATTTCCTGACGTAGCATTCCAGGCTATCATGCACTTTCTGTCGTTCAGATGATGTACAGACAGCGTGCTTACTACTCAATACGGTTCGTCGATCTGTTGTCCCCGTTTTCCAAAATTTGTATTTATTTTTAAAGTTATTAGGCAAATTCAAAACATTCATGTTTATTTACATGAATTGATCCCTGATTTCCAGTGATGAAAGTTTTTTAAAGCCTTACCACGATCCCCGAAGTAAGCTATCGACTAACTAACCTTTTACTCCAGAGGGTATCATGGAGATGGGTACCCGTTTGACGGACCTGGCCGTACCCTGGCCCACGCCTTCTACCCCGGGCCCGGTATTGGCGGGGATATCCATTTTGACGCGGACGAGAAGTGGGTCCAACACGTCGACTCCCACAACGGTGAGGCACGCAGATTTACGGACTTCAAGTCCATAGTGAGTGCGTTTAGCCGCTGTTTTAGAATCCGCCTTGGATTCGTAGGCAGTCGAAGTTCCTATGTTAGCCAAGTACCGGGAGTTCGCTTTAGTCAATTATGTTTCAATCGCCTCATCGAATTTTAGCTCGTCAACCCATACCCAAGACTATTTTCAGTTTAGGACAGTATATTCATGAAACATTAATATACAATTGTAAATTAAAAATTTTCCGTTCTCTCGAGGGGATAATCTGTCAATCAGCGTAATGTATTTTTAAGATAGATTCTCTAGTTTCAAACAAATTGTTTAAATTAAAATAAGGTTGACGAAGGTTGCCTTAAAACTCCTTGAATTTATGTCTGCCCAACAGAAGTTATATTTCAAGCTATCCATTGTAATAGATCTAAATAAGTATTCTACTGATGTAACCCTTGTGGTAAACAAATTATTTAACATTACGCATGTACCAACAGCCTAATTCTTTTGATCAGTTTACCTCCTGCTGTGAAATAGATGACAAACAATATTTTGCCTTGTCTACAAGCTCATGAAAAGCTGTTTTGATTTCCCGTGAATTATTTCACTGCGATTGTTACTCATCTAACTCAAGCCCTCTAGGTTGTTAGAGAATTCATCAGCTTAATTCTAACCAAAGTTTTATTCAATCCATCCATTCTCTATTGTCGGCCAGCAAATTCGTTGCCTATTATTCGAGTATTTACTTAATTCTTTAGTTCTGGTACATATATGTACGGCTATGCCTGGTTAACTTATACTTTTGAAGCGCAATTAATCCTGATTCTCCAACGTAGATGTATCTTTCCTGATGACAAGTGTTCGAAATAGTCTGCCATGTAAAGCCATGTACATACTGTAGGATAACGACCTGTTGACTAAAAAGCCAACAATTAAGTGATTGATAAAAGCAGCTAAAGCCACAAGAAATTTTATGAATTTGTGTTACGGCTGCTATACTCAATGACTGCATGCACTTATTCTTTGCAAATAAAACATTAGTGGCTCGAGGTGAGTTCACTCACTTGTAAGGTGAGGATACTCGGTTCACATCGGTATACAGGGGCACGCCTGGCTTTGCTTGCCCCAACAGACGTGAATAACAATTTACCAAAATGTCCAGGAACGTACGAGGAGGTGAGCATGTTCCTGACAGCGGGCCACGAGATCGGCCACGCGCTCGGCCTCTACCACAGCCAGGCACAGAACAGCATCATGAGTCCGTACCTGTTCAGCTACGGGCCAGGTGCTTACGAGCTCCCTAGTGACGACGTCGCCGGCATCCAGGACCTCTATGGTAAAGATTCAGCAGAATTTCTATTTATATTTTTGCTATTTTTTCTAAAGCGTCTGACTTGGAAGTTCAGACTCTGTGGCAATAGTCCAAGAAATCGAGTCTTGCAAAGCTGAAGGTCAATTAAAATACTTTCGTAATACTGATCGTGTTGTGTGGCATGGGGTGTGAAGTTAATAAGAAAACTGAGAGTTTCTTGCTATGAGCTGATCATCCTATAATTAGCTCCTTACCTCGAGCTATGGAAAATTCTGTGATTAAAGCGATCACTAATGCTTTAATGTGAATATTGATAAAGTTTTACCAAAGTCATGAAATGGGGACCTGTGGTGCTGGGATTACGTCACCATCCCCCATGTCCTTCAGATCGCCCCGGCCGATGACATACACTCTAAAATTTCCATTATCATTGAAAAAACGCTGACGCTGATCGAAACTGTATCGTATCCGCTTTAGACTCGTAAAACTCTAATTTTAATGCTGAAAATATTTATTCTGTCTTAGAAATTACTGAATTGACAAGTGTAGAGCCCTGGCGACTTAGACTGTAACCATTTGAGGAATCTGTTTCCTGCTACTTAGCATTTATTCATTGTGATTATTTGTAAATTCCAACAAAATGACGGAACTATTGATCAAATTCTTTATGTCATAACTCATTTCGCAGGCGTGAATGAAAACTACGAGACGTCGTCCGAGTCAGAAGTCGGGGACTTGCCGACCGCAGGAGTGCCATACACACCCGCTCCCTACCCGTCCTCACCCAACGTGTCCACCACGCTCGTGCCCGACACCTGCGACACGAGTTACGACGCCATCAGCGTCATCAGGCGCGGCGTGTACATCTTCAAGGGAAAGGTATCAATTTCTGGCCTCAGCATCGTCTTTTGAAGAATAACGTAATATCCGTAGTATGTTTTCCACTGTTTAAATGAATCTTTTGCGCGACATTCTAACTATTTCTTAACCCTTTGAAGATTGATACATTATGAGGTGACGTATGGTGTCCTCTGAGAGCAGAATTATTGTTTGGTTTATTTTCCCTGCTGCGACTTGGTGTTATCTGTGCTTCGAACAGTGTGAGCGTCTGTGCCTGTGTGATCTCTCTCAAATCAAACCTCTACTATAGAGCACCTAGTACGTAATAGAGTAATAGAGCACCTAGTACGGTGTTCTATTACTCTCGCTTTCTAGGTATGCCATACCTGGCTACTGAGTTAAAGCTGCAATGGAAAAGTAATTGGTCGACTTCGACCAATAACTTTTTCAACAATAGTTGAAATTACTTTTTCAACAATAGTAGTTTCAACAATATTAAATAATTTACACCGAAACAAATATCATTTGATCCCCATCTTGTTGGAGGTCCAGGCTTTATACAGTTTCTTGTGTGCTAATGAATTAGATTAGGCTCAAAACTTTTCTTCCTAGTCTGTCGTGTCGCTACGTTGTAACACTGAATTTACTTCACTCCAGTACTTCTGGCGCATCGACCACCGCACCGTGAGTCAAGAACCCGTTGAGCTCTCTCGCTTCTGGTATTGCTTGCCGTCCAACATCACTCGCATCGATGCGGTCTATGAGAGGCCTGTTCAGGACACAATTGTCTTCTTCAGCGGTTAGTGTAACCAAGGCTTTTAGTGGTTCCCGACTTTCACATTGTTACGCTCCTGCTTAAAGTAAAGCTTAATTTACTCAAGAAAGGAAGGCTAATGATAGAACACTAGAGAGTGAGGATGGAAAAAAAACTTGCGCTGCCAGTTTGTGGGAAGCGTAGACATACATACATCAAAAGAAATTAAAAAACTGATGGTCAATTGGTATCAATATTCCACTCACTGAAAGAGCTTTAAAATTTAGTCGTTATTGTGAATTTAGACACACGTGTTTTTAAACTGGAAAACTCTCTCGGTAATCAGTAATAAGTGTAAGGTGTTTCGGATTGCCATCCGTTGATAAAAGCAACGCAAGGTGAACGAATTTTTTTCATTCAAGTTTTGAAGACGACCGTTCAATGTAATAACAGAATGGTAACATTTACTATCCAGTTCCGATGATAATTTTCCATAGAGGAACATGTGAGGGCAAAGTGCTAGTGCAAGTTCCGGGTTTGCAAAATTGCCCATGTAAAATGCAAAATTAGCTGAAAAAATATTTGATTGTTCTTGCTTTTCAAACTTATCATTCAAAATAAAAAAATAAGTATACAGTGACTTGATTTACGGTATCTGCTTGAAAACTTAGAGATGAATGAAATGATGCCAGGTCGACATTATTACGTGTGCCGTGGCAACGACGAGTTGATCGATTCGGGCCCTCTGAGGCGCCTGGGGCTGCCGGCGGACCTCGAGCGCATCGATGCCGCCTTCGTGTGGGGCCACAACACCAGGACTTACTTCATGGCCAACACCATGTACTGGAGGTGAGTGCCTGGGAATGTTGCTGTGTATTGACTTCCTGGCCAACACCATGTACTGGAGGGGGGTGCCTGGGGATGTTGCTGTGTACTTACTTCATGGCCAACACCATGTACTGGAGGTGGGTGCCTGGGGATGTTACTGTGTACTTACTTCCTGGCCAACACCATGTACTGGAGGTGGGTGGCTGGGGATGTTGCTGTGTACTTACTTCATGGCCAACACCATGTACTGGAGGTGGGTGCCTGGGGATGTTGCTGTGTCCTTACTTCCTGGCCAACACCATGTACTGGAGGTGAGTGCCTGGGGATGTTGCTGTGTATTGACTTCCTGGCCAACACCATGTACTGGAGGGGGGTGCCTGGGGATGTTGCTGTGTACTTACTTCATGGCCAACACCATGTACAGGGAACTATAATCTGTTCTTACTTTACGGGCTGGGTGAAGGAAGCAGAAGGTTAGGAAAATGGTACAGTACTCCAGACTTGCTTCATGACCAGCACCATTTGGCTGAGGTGGCTGAGAACACTACTTACATGATGGCCAGTATCATGTATCGGTAGTGGGGGGGGCAGGTTCTTTTATTCTAATTCATGCCATCAGGTACTCTGCAGGCTGAAGTGTTACTTTTCGTTTCAGATTTGATGAGTCAGTGAGGCATGTCGAGTTGGATTATCCTCGTGACATGATGATGTGGAAGGGAGTCCCTTACGGCAGCATCGATGCGGCTTTCAAACTCAACGGTGAGACCAAAATTTGAAGCGTAGGAAAATCTGCCTTTTTTGACCTAGAACGTAGAAGAGAGTGTTACTTGGAATGCCGGGAATTGAGACTTGAATGTTTATACTGTGATATGTTCGTTTTGAATTGAGATTTATTTACCATCGCTAATGTCGAACTTAGAACGGCGTGATTTTTGCACTCTGGGTTTTTTTAAAGTTAGAATATCTGATTTTTGAGAAAATTCAATAATTGCTCTGATCAATTCTATGCTCTACTGAGAGAGCGGACTTCATAGATATAGCTCCCTGTGTATAAAATTTAATACATGTAGAACACTGTAGTACATTACTTCAACAGCTGATAATTCACTGTGCGTTTGCTTAGGAAAAGACCTTTTCGATATTTTCAATGCTATTGAAGAATGCATGTTTTCTCGGCAGACCATTTTTTGACTCAATAACGCCATCCATGACCTCCCATATTTATTGTCTCCTATAAAATTCTTTGATTCAGTTTGACTTCATTTACTCCATGTTCCTGTGATGCACACATAACAACCTCGTGTTCCGGATTTTTACTACTTCTCGAAACTGACGTTCTGAAAGTAGTTATCCGAGTAAAGAAGTCATTTTGCCCATAATACCGATAGAAATTGATCATCAATGTGCAAATGCTCCCATAACTTTTCGGGACGGCTATGCAAGTGGGGATTCACTTTAACTTTTGGGGTTTCAGTAATTTAATGAGCCTGTAAACCAATGGTAGATTTTAACTGCTGACACAACTCATTGCTCTCTTGTGCATTGAGCCAAGGAATGTAGAGAGGCCGAGTTCGGAATCCGGATCATGTTATTTCCAGGAAGGCCGTTACTCAAATTTGCTGCTTTTAGAGAATTTCGGCGCAAAGTGTACTAAGCCCTCACAACAACCTTCAACGAAAAATAACGTTCTTCTTCGGAGAAGACTATTTTGCAGTTCTGTCCGTCAATATGCATTTCATGAGTAGTAATCCTTTCGTGAGAGTACTCACGAAAGTATCAGATGCTATTAACATTTCTTTTAGAGCTCTTCCCTAAAATTGGGATGATAATAATAATACATTTACCTCGCACAGGGACGACGTACTTCTTCAAAGAAAATATGTTTTACGAGTTCGATGACTTGCGGATGAAGGTGCGTCCTAGAAGTCCACTTCTGTCAGCACCATTTTGGATGGGTTGCCCCGACAACATCGCTAACCCCCACCATGCCCCGGGCACCTCCAGCTTGTCAACCCGCCGGAGCGGAAGCCTGCCCCTGGTGACGATCCTGTTGCTGATAGCAAGTCTGCTCAGCAGCTTCAGCGTTTCACATCGAAGCAGCGGCTCGCTCTACCTCTTGACGTGATGCGCTGCAGTCTGTAGCTCTTTCTATTTATATGAGATTAGCGGGAGTTAACCAACAATAGGTGGATTATTTCTTGAGATACCGCATTTGCTGCTTATGTGAAAAATGATGAGAAGTGTAGAAAGAAATTTAAATAGAACGCGAAGAATAGCCGATTTTGTTTGATGCCAACTACAAAGAAAAGGAAAGGTCATTGTATGATGTACGCTCGACTCGTGTGCATGATCGTGCAGACTACCACTAGGATTAAATCGACGATTCTAGTGAAAGGATGGAATTATTGCCTCTGCTCATCATTTCGAAAGGTAATAATTGGTATGGTCTTCTGGAGAATGAGAAAATATTCTTTTCTCTTCAGATGCTTGCAATTTTTTGCGGAAAGATTTTCGGAAATAATTCATAAGTGCATCTCACTGACATCAGTTGTGGAGAACACGAAAGTAGCCAAGTGTTTAAAACATGCGATTACGCTCTTCGAACAGTGATTTTATCTTCACCAAAATGTACTGGGTCTAGTTTCTGTTCGCCACTAGCGAACTGTTTCAACGAACTACCTGCGCTGAAGTGTTTCAATTTCTGTTTATTCTGGAATAATAATCATCCTCCGGAAAAATATGCAAAAAAATTAGTAAACAAGTTGTCAATGTTTTTTATTAGTTGTGAGGAAGGTTTTTTTTCTCTGTTTTTGTACTTTCACTTATGGTTAGAACATGAGCAAAACCAGAACTTTCCAAGTTCACTGAGGCAGCTGTCATCGAGCGCGTTTATCGCTGCTCAGACGCTACGCTACACTTACAGCGCTGTTCCGCCTGCGTAAACCTAACTTGCCCCTTTAGGTGTCCTCGGATCGTGTAACGGGTAATTCATGATAAAAGAATAGTATAATTCAGCCCAAATCTCTGCTCGCTGCCAACGTTGGGCAATAATTCAGAGCAGCCCAAGTGTGTGTTTGATGGTGTCGGTGAAAGCGGCCCCTGAGCTCGCTCACGCTGGCGCTGCTCAGCTGGAGGCGTGCTGTGTTGCGGTCTCCAATTCTCGCGCAAGGGACGAACTGTTGGAACTCAAATTGTCGTAGCGAACAACTCGCCGTTTTACCAAGTTGTTCTGACTACGCTATGGGTTAATGTCAGAATGTTTTAATCTTTAATTTCTTCGTAAAAATATTTATGAAAAAAGCTCTTTAGTACGTTTTGATTCCCGAGCGTTGCCCTCCAAGATGACTTGGAAGGATTCATGTTGCGAACAGTTCACCACCGTAACTCAAAATTTTTCGATAGTCCAATCACAAAAGAGGATAAAGAAGAAATCTGGTGCTGGAATGATGAGACTGCTGCTTCAATTTGCGTTGGAAATAGGTAAATTATAAAAAATTTCTAGCTCCCCTAACTTGTTGCGTATAAAGTTTGGTCTCAATACTTCTTTGTTTTTCTGTGTGTGCTTGCCTTATATGATCTTATGAGGACTGCATGTGTTGTACAAATATTTTTTGCACGCCCTGTAACTCACAGTGAATCTTTCTAGATTTGAATCATTGTAGAATTATTAACTGAGACCTTTGTTTTCGAGTTATTTTTACGTTCATAAGTTTCCAAGTTTCACTTTCAGAAATAATTTTGCAGTGAAAACTGCTTGATCACAACTTGCAGAGTTATAAGCTTGATCTCGATTCCATCATTATTACTCTAGTGTAGCGCGGTCTTTTTTTGTGTGTGTTTGCCAGTTTCTTGCCGCTTTTCTCCGACGAGTTTCATCTTCTTTACTATGTAAGTTTCTCATCCTTATGCTATTGCCTAATGATTTACGGTGTAGGATTTCATGTGAAGGTCATAGTGGGCAATAACAAAAACATATGATGAATGTATCAGATCAACGAAAATTTAGTATTGACAACGAAAAACTCTGCTAATAAAGCGAATAAAAAATAGCCTAGTGGAAGTATATAAATAGCTTTAACTTCTTTAGTTGGTGCAAGCCTGTGATTGCTGCATGATGGATGCTAAAGTTTCGGACGTAACCATGTTGCAAATCACCGACCGGGCTAGATCAAAAAATTAGTTTTCAAATTGCTGTTGAATATTTTGATCATACGTCGCTGGTTTTTCTGTATGTTCTTTTTGTACACTGCCTCGAAACATTACCACGGGGGGCTGTTCAGCTAAAGGCTACTCGACAACTGTTTAGGCTAATCACTGGCTGTTTTGACTAATCATCAGCTGTTTTACTTACTCACCAGCTGTTTTGGTCGCTCATAACCTATTCTAGCTGCTTACCAGTTGTTGGTCGCTCACAGCATTCTCAATGATCCCATACACACAATCTAATTCGAGACAGAGCGAATTAGCACTATTATTTAGCGGATACAGCTTCGTCTTCGTAGATCTCATGAGCAAACCGTATTAGATCATATTTGTTTGCTGAACTAAGCATGCATGCACGTTTGTACGTCTGTTCCATTGTGTTATCCTACGTGGTGTGCAAGTGCGAGCAGTGGTAGGACAGGTTAGTGGGAAAGGCTGTACACTGTTCCCTTAGGCTACTTTTGATCGCGTTGGTTCTCAGTTATTTATTTTGAGTGATTCAAAGTGTAGATGCTTTTCCTGGCTCTGTTTTTTCCTGCTCACGATGATTTTTCATTTTTATGCGTCGTTTATTCACCTACTTTCATAAAAATTTCATTCTTCTATCATTACTTTGCATTTAACCGCAATGGTTCGAATGCTTTTCAATAAACCATCAATAATCTCCATTTAATCACCAAACATTTTCGTAATCATACAGTTTTGGCTAACAAAATATTTTTCATTTTTTATAGCTCCATTATTTTTTCCTCTCATCTTAAATTCGCTTCAGCCTGCCATTCGCATAATATAACAGATGGTGATAAGCGGTGTATCGATGAACCTATTTTCATGGCCGTAATCTGCCCCTCTAACCTTGAAGCCAACTCGTAAAGCTGGTTTGCACGTTGATGTTGATCATTCTCATTCAATTTTACAGCCTGAAATTTATTTTTCTGTTAATTACATTAGATTTAGTCAGCGAAAGTCAAGGCTCTCTTTTCACTTTTCCTAATGAATTCGCAGCTCATACTGAGTCCCTCAAGTCTGGGCGTAACGATACTTGGAGGTAGATTTCGACCGAAGTAGGTATTCACCCAATGGATTAACAGTGTGTGAGATTATCTGGGTTACATGTTGGAGGCCAAAAGCGGATTGAAGTTTCTGTTCTTACTGGACCTAAACAGGAGCTCTGATTAATTCGAAGACACGGTTGATAAAATTTCTCGGTGCTCCGCTATTTGGTGCGCAGTTCTGAAGAGTTCCAACAGATTTGAAATTACTAGGACGCAACTATTATTTAATTGCTTCACATGTATGGCAGTCCTCCGCCTGCGATACATTGAATTTTTGCCACCGATGGGCATTACATTTCAAGTCTGAGCTGCTTGGCACTTGCTCGGAGCTGCTATCTTTAGAAGTTATTTTCGTCCTTTATTCAAGACTGCACACACTCATGACTGGTTGCACGCGAGACGCTTCATCAAGAAATCTAATGTTTTCACTATTGGTTTTACGGAAGCTAGTGACAGGCTTCGTTGAAAAGTTCTAGAGTTTACTCTTAAAGGTAGCTAAGGTAGCTGGATCGGAAAAAATTCATTTTTGTTGAATTACACCTTCAGGTCCCGCCCATTTCTTGTGTGAAGTAGGAAGAATCGTGGATGATTGAATTGACAACCATAATAGATTTTATACAAGTACTTAAGTTACAACTGGCATAAAAAGTTTTTTCATGTTATCGTTGTGAATTTGGTACATTCAGTTTAGAACAAATTCTATGGAATCCGATTTATTAATTGAATCATCATGAACCGATTCACTTCACCTTCCGACCGTAGTACACTTCATGCCTAGATTTCCTCATTTGGTGGGAGCAGTGAGCTGGAAATAATCATTCAAAATAATAATATTAATCAACGCCTAAAAATATTTACACACGCATGTGCCTCAATTATACTCGTGCAAGTGGTCAGTGCCTCAATATTCGCACACTTATAATGTCAGCGTTTTGTACTTGATGTATTTAGATATATCTCATGTGATGGGCGTCATTTTGTGCACATTAGCGTGCACAAACCCCAATTATAATCGTACGTGTTGTGAACGATATCGAGGTAGAATGCTAGGTAGTCTTTTCCTCGACTTTTACTAAGTCCGTCACGAAAATAAGCTTGTGAAAAAGAAAGCATCGCTTGGAGAATTAGAGAAGAAAGCATCACTTGTGGATTGCAGGCCCTCACATGCTCATGCGCCGCTGACGCGTTTTTCTCACATGGTAACAGTTTGATCACGCCGAGCATGTCCTGTAATCATTGTCAAACTGGCTCGGGTGACTACCTCGGGTTGTGCGACGTTTATGAAAAGCATCACGTGAGCAAAAGTCCTCTGAATGACAAATTTGTACTTTCCTTTGCCACTCATTTCTCTGTGTGTCGCATTTTTTTCATGCTTTTTCTAGTTACTCCAACTTATATAAGATACAGTGTACTTTATATCTATATTCTACTCTTATTTATGGCATTCTTTTTACATATTCTATGCTTTTCGAAGTCCCATCGTTGGTATATGTTAGCAATGACTCGGTGAAGGAAGAAATTACTTCAATGCATGGCACCAGTTCCTTTTCTATAAATGTATATCTTCCTTTGAAGGTATGTTTTCAAGTTTCATTTCGCCCAGAAGAGTAGTAGCGGGAGGATAAATGTCTTCAGCTATCTGCGCATCACATGTTAGCTGAGCTCTCATTAGTTGACACATGCTAGCCTGCGTCTGCTTTGCACCCAATGCTTGTAGATTAGATGTCTTTAGCAGCACGTTTTGTATGATTTGTGAAACACGATTTATGTTTCAGGCTACTTGGTATTAATTTATATAACTTTTGAACTTTACGGTGTGTTGTAGATAAAAGTAGAGTAGCGGCAAACTTGATAACGGTAGAGTAGCGGACCTGCTGTGCGTTAGGTCTGTATTGTGTTGGATCTCCAGTGTGATATATGTGCAGCGTGCTTGGTCTGTACATAATGTTGAGTTCCAAAGAGGGCTGTCTGCCTCGTTTGACAAACCCTGCTGTGCAAGAAATTTAAAGCTTTCACAAAAGTCTGTTACAGTCCGCCCAGTGGGCCAAGATCCGGAAAGGCAATTTATAACCATTGTTCATCAAATTCGGCCCGAAAGTGTCTCCATTGAAGTTCATTTTGTATTCAGGAAAAGGCTCACAAAATTTGTCGTTGAAACAGTGAAGGGATGGTCAATTTTTATCCCACTCCTCGGTTCCAGGTGCGTAGCTTCTTTTTTTTCTAGATCAGCGCACTTTGTACTTCCAAACTTCAAAGTGAACTATAGGAGTTACAACTTGCAAAATTAGGGAGTCGAAAACTATTTTCTGTATTTTTTCAAGCTTAGTGAAGCGATCGTATTTTAATGCTCTCTGCAGAAAAACGAAGTGACGTGTTTTATGCGAGGTGATGGGGGCGATCTCCGTACGTCTTCGTCAAGAAAGCACAGAAGTTGGTCTTCTGATGTACTAAATTCGTAGCGGTTTATGATGAAATTGAAGCAAAGACGATGAACCTTCAGAAGTATGTATGTGTTTCATTTCTCTTGAACTGGAAGTATACCAATGCTCAGAGCAGCATAGAAATGCACAAGACAAATTTTATAAAATGTTGATCAGGTTTTGAAACGATGTGATTGGATATCTTTATTGAATTTAAATAGAGTTAATGGCCAAAGAGGCGTAGTTAAGTGCCGCCTATTTATAGATTTATTCTAAACCGTACGCTTGGGCCGCGTCGAGGTGCACTCTGTTTGCTTCCAGTCGGTTTATTATTTAAATTTTCTACTCGAGACAAGAGATATTTCCACTATTAATATTTAACGTTTGTTGAAATGCGTGCATTTTTCTTGCAAATATTGGTTTCCGGTTCAGATCTCTCAAATGCCTTAGATTTATTAAAAATTCTATTAATAATCCAACGAAAAACGAGTGCTTGCCTCGAATAATATCGTTGTGTGACTTGTTGAAGAAACACGGTGTTCGGTTTCCCATCCACTATAGGGACTAGCTAGACGCAATTTGAGTATCTCAAACATATGCGTTGTCGAATTCGAGGTTAACTAAAGATGTTACTTCACTGAAGCTGCCTGTGGACTTTCAGCAGCAATAACTGCAGCAAGCTGCAAAACTTGCACGCGCAATTCAGGACTACTGCGAAACCACCACGAGTCAGATATTCAAACAATTTGCCTCAAAATCCGAAGCATTAGGGTTTCTAAGTCGACATAATAGGACTTACACTCCCAGTTGTACCTCTGCGATGAACATAAATTGACTGAAAATCTGGCCTCTCCGCAATGCTGCATTCACCCCCTTAGTTCACAGACGCGATCCCGAACTCGGCCACGTTTTTGCATCTCATTGTGTGTGATTCACGGCTCGTTTTTAACTCTTTGTGCTCACTCGATGAATTTCCTGTTGTATAATTTATTATATTTTTAATAAATGTCGCCCATTTCACTGTCCTTATTTTGACCTCTAAAATCATCATCGACTGAGTCCTGTCCGAGGTGGTCGACGGTCCAGAAATCACGCACTGCTCGTGAAGAAAATGATTGCGTAGAAAATTAAGAATTCAGTAAAGTATCGAAAATTTTCGCATCGAGGTGCAACTTAGCTCTAAACTTGAAGAAAGTGTCGCTCGTGGCGGTCGGTCGCTTATGATCCATCAGCCAGCAAAGAAGTTCATCTCAAGTAATCGAAGATAATCCGAAACAGATGTTATTACATCCGCTTCTGTAACGCACGTGAATTTTTTACTCATTTTCAAAACTGGTGCCCATGAATAGTTCTGTTTCTTTTCATTTCTTAAATTAGACAAAGAGTAAGCGCTTGACCTTTTTTTTCAATATGAGACTGCAGAAGTCTTTAATTTAATTGGCGCACATCTGTACTTGGTGTTCTGAGCCCGTCACGACGACTGAATTTCTTTGTTTTTTTAATGATCCGCTTCCGTTAGCTCATCAAATCCAGCCTTTGTGGCCGTGCTTATTAAGAGACAGGATATTCCCAGTGCAGTGCTCATAGCTGTTCGTCAAAGATGCTCGCTTACGAGCTACCGTGATAGTTTTCCCCAATAGAGAATCAGTTGTGGTAGTTTTGAAAGACTTTCCAGGTAGCGATAATTCTAAGAATTACAACCGTGAAACTTCAGCTTGTTGGTAAGAAGTCTGCGGCTCTGCCCATTATCAAGCTGAATGAACTAGAGCATTTCTAAGCACTATAGAAGGCCAAAAATAGAAGAGTTTTTTCCAAAGTTTTACTGAAAGATTCAACAACAAGTACTCGTTTACTATCACAAGCGTTTGTTCTACAAAAATCAGAGTGGCGGGAGCGCACGGCTTCGTTTCTACAGTGAACGCGTAGGTGAGCTAGTGAGCAGATCCCATACGCTGGGTTCGCATTACGGATAAGTTTAAATCTAAGTAAAAGGTAAAAAGATTCATTTAGTGTTAAATAAAGCTGCTCCAGCAAACACTTCACCGAATGAACTACTCTCGCTTAACTACAGTGTAGCGTGGGGATCATGGTACAATGCCTTCAGAACTTGTAAAATGTTAACCGAAATGATTGTACTCTGTCAACAGTGATGAAATTTATTGCTTTTTTTGGGGGTTAATATTTGAAAATGAATCCCTGCTCTATATGTATCATATATATATATATGGAGCAACACCTTGCAAAGCTCCGTCCTGGAGTTCAGCAGCATGCAGAGTCTGCGCACAGAAGTAATCCTACAGGGAGCATCCCGTGCTCCTCGTAATGAGTACCACACGCACCGTCTAATTGACAGCTGAACTCTGGATTTGATGGAGTAACTTAATTTTAAACATAGGACGATGAATCATGAGAATACCCAAAACTTCATGGAAGGACTCAAGTTTGGGACCCAACAAAAAGCCACTGTGAGTTTCTGCTTGGATAAACCTATTCTACATTGAATTATTGGAAGTCACTTTGGGGCCGGTCATAAACTAAGAAAGAAAAACCTGCGTGAAGTGCGACTTCAAGATACGTGAGCAAGGGATAGCCCATCAAGACGGCTGAACCCTGGAGATAAGCCACACGACCCACAAAAATTCTTCACTTTCTACGCAGGTGTGAATGAACGAAGGAGCCACTTTGCCTTCCAAGGTGAGCACGTTACCTGCTCCGTTTGAGTAGCTTCAGGGTTTTAAACTTTGAACTATTTAGATATTCCCGTAATACGTTCATCAGAGATTGCTTAGTTCAAATGGCTTAGGAGTTATGGCAATTAGGGTCCTTCTGATGCGAGATCGGCCCCATCCCACACATGCACTGCTGGACCCTCCAGCACTGCCAGAAAATTTTGTAATTTCTTAAGCTAGTAAATACAACTGACGCTGTCTTAGCGCCAACACTCTTTTGTTCTCTCTAAAATAAGCTTTAATATGATACAGCCCGGTGAATATGTACTACCTTAGGACTCTGCAATTAAACTGTCGAAGCTATCATAATTATAACTTCACTTAAACATAATTTTTCTTTCTCTTTTTCTTAGCGTGGTTATTATACTTCAGGGTAAACTACTAGCGAACAAAAAAGCACGAAGAACTGCACTCGTCACTGTACACTATGTTCATGCGTTCTTAAAGAACTGTGAAACGAGTTTTTACCTCGTGTTTCACATGCGGGGAAAGGAGAAACATCGCTGTTAAATTCAGCGCAAAATTTCCGTAGGCGTACTAAATGCTAGCTGATATAAGAATTCACTGAAGTGTTTTACACAGAACTGAACGAGAGTATACTCATGAACCTAATCACTAAAATCTGAGCCGTTTTGTTAATTGAACGTTTGATATAATATACCTTGTGCATGCTTCATACATCAGGAGGCCGCTGCATACAGGACAGTGCGTTCAAGCGGAGAGGCTCTCACAATCCCTCTTCCTAGGATTTTTTTCCCATTTTGAATATGTATCAGAGTTTTCTTCGCTTGAACATTACTGGACTCGAACCTCCTCTTTACGGTTCTGAAGCGTGATTTTTTCAATCCTAACGTTTTCAAAAGGACAAGGACTGTCACTCTTAGCGACTATTTCACGCGGAGAGAAGCAGATATATTTCCTAACTATTATATATTCATATTTCCCAAACCTGACTTCCATGTTCTCGAAAACCTTAGTTTGCGTCTAATAGTGCTGGTCACAAATTCTCGGTCCAAACTTGAGTTGAATGTCTCCTTAACTCAATACATGCAATATTTAGTCTCTGAGCTCTTAATTTTACAATGGCTCTCACAAAAAAAAATCCTGCATTCATATGTCGTACACAAGCGTCAGGTGTCTTTTCATTAATTTCAGATTGGTAAAAAATAGGATTGTCACTTACTGAATGAACGAATTCATTCGGAACATTTTTTAAATTGTAGGCTATGAAAGACCATCATCCACCATTAGTTTTCCATTACGGTTACACGAGATCACTTATATTTCTGTAAAACATCTGGCATACCTCTCGTACGTACGTTCAGCAGAGCAACTAGATCATATTATTTGAGTATTTCCTGTCGAAATCGGAATATTCCTCTTGGATTCCTAAATACTTTGTCCCCAGAAGAGTAGTAGCGTTTTCTAGAAAAAGCATAAATGTTACCCGTAGGGATTCCTAGTAAGTCTTTTAACATCTTAGACTACCACTCTCTCCCTCTAGAAATAGAAACGATTCATGTAGATGAAACCAAACAGAGTGAGTTCTTTCGAGAGTTCTTCATAGCCACTCAGCTCGGTTTGCGAAGATGTATTCGGTAAAATTAAATAATTTCATAAAAACAGAACCCACATTGAGCTACTCTGTTGCTACTCGTATTTCTCGTAAGCGCACTTCGACTTCCCACAAACTCTTTCTGCTCGACCTCCTCGAGTTAATTCCGGTGTGTTTGTCGCCGCTGACATCTTCTCATTCTCTTCTGAATAAGCGATCGTTCAGTTGATTTACTACGCACTAAGCTAATCCCAAGTGACAGAGACAAATAAGCCCCTTCAATCGTTGAGTTCTACGCATGGAAGATCGCATCACTTCCGTTCTAGTTTCGTACGAAGAAAAAATCGGCCTGCAATTGAAGATAATATCGTCCACTTCCGAACAATTGGATGGAACTCATCCCAGGTCGTGCAAAGGGGTTCGAGAGGGGGGAAAGCAATCGGTTTTACAAATTGGTTACCCAAGAATGGCTCTACTCTAACTGCAAATTGTCAAATTCATTTCTTGAGTAAATGAATAAGAATGTTTGTTTACAGTGAATCATCGTTGTTTGTTCGTTATCACTGATCTTCTCACGGCTAACACTCACGGTTAGTTTTCAAAGATGAGTGTCGCTAATATTCTCTTAGCAATCAGTGACAGTTCTCTTTTGTGACTGTCACTGATGGTTTTCTGTTCGAGTCAGGTTGATAATTTTTTGTTTGGGTCACTGTTGATGCGATAGCTCCTTGTTGAGTCATATGTAGATGGTTCGATGGTTCCTTGTTTGAGTCATAGATGGTTCGATGGTTCCTTGTTTGAGGGGTTAATGATTCCTTCGTAAAGTGAATGATGGTTCTCTGGTCGAGTCAAGGAAAACAATTTCCTTGTTGAGTAACTGGTAGTTCGCTAGGCGTCTCTGATAGTGTTCAGTATTAACTCGCTATACGTATTCTGGTCCTGTCACTGGTAGTTCTCACTGTGACCACGCCGTCTGACAGCGCCGTTAACAGCATTACTGGCGACAGGAGTTGTGCCCCGGGACCGGGATCCTGACCGGGGCACTCCATGCACGCTGCGGAATCGCCGGGACAAATGGCGCCTGGTCCGCTTACCTCGCTGTTGAAGAATGGCACAATAATTCATTATTATCGATGATTTTTAGAATATTTATTACATTATAATTTTATTAGGCTCCACACACGTGTTGAACGCGTTCCATAGTAATAGACCTTAAATTCAAGGAGGCTAAAGATAACAACTTAGAGTACGTAGACCTCTCTCTCACTTCCCGCTGTCCAGAAGAACAAGTTCTCGTTAGAAGGTGTTGAACTTTTCAAGAATGAGGTTGGGGCTGTTTTTGCTTAATTCATTCTGCTAAACATTTATTCATTGAACTAGAACATATTGAAACAATATTTACGCTATTTTATAAATAAACTACTTTCAAGTGAGAGACGCGTTCTCGACTTGAAACCCAATACTGTTGATTGTTTTTTAATAACTTCAGATAATAAAAGATTGGTTGATTTATGAAATAATTAAATAGATGCATGTATTCATGATGGGGTTGTGTCCAATTTATCTAGGCTATGAAACTCTAAGTTAAACATAATTAAACATATGTTTACCCATTAATTAGCATATTTACCTCGTACCGAGAGCATACCATAAAATATCCCGTTGTTAAAAAAGAAATGACAAACACGCCGCTCACTCTTGAATGCTAAACCACTCAACTGGCAGCTCCAGGAAAGACCAGCCTCAAACTAAGTCCACCATGAGGGCCGTGTGAAAGTTTTCAAAGTATTACGTTCTCAGAAATCCTGGCACACTCGTGCAAGCAAACGTTAAATATCCCCAACGTTGCGGGAACTATTGAGGTTGTAGACCCCTTGGTCTAGTGCCGAGGAATTAGCCCAGCAGTCCATGCAGGTTCGATCGCGGCATGGAAAGAGCGTTTATTTTGGAATCCTGTGAGCATAAGCAAGTCAGTCGTGTTGTTGAAAAAAATTCGAGGCGAGCATGAGAATAGCGCAGTATAAGAGCATTCGAAAAAAATCTTTAACAGTAACAAAGCCCATGCCCGTCATCCCTCACTTTTAGATTTTAATCCGCAGAGATTAGCATACCTCGCTCCGGAGAGCCATCTTGGACTGGTAGGCAACCTTATCGAGGGCTTCGCGGACCCACAAGGGCTGGTCAGGCACGAGCCACATGAGTGCCATTTTGGCCACGAGGATGAGGTGCTCGCACAGCACGAAGATGAGCACCCACTCCACGGACGAGATGTGGGGCGCCAGCTGGCGCAGCTTGGGGGACAGGCAGAGCAGCGCGCAGTTGGTGCACACAGACAGGCAGCCCAGCAGCTCGAAGCAGTTCTTGCAGGGTAATAAGGGAGGTTATAGTCAAGTTCAAACTTTTAACCATATTAGCATTACACTTTGCAGATGCTATTACGTGAATGCTTGTGAGCTTGTTGGAAATCTATGATGATATCGCGTCAGTCTACGCAACTAAACCAAATTTGTCGTGAAATTTGTTCCGAAACGAATTGGAATTCTGCTCGCTTTCTTTGTTTTCTCTTCTTCGCCCCCCTAACTGCGGCCTTTCAATAATCTTGCGAGTAATCAGTTCAGCTCTGAGCAGACGCTCTAAGCAGATATGAGGGAAAGAATTATTCAGAAAGAGGTTGAGAGTGAGTGATCAAAATAACCAAAACAGGAGGTTCAATTATAGTGAATCATAAAATATCCAGCTATTTGCTTCGAGTCAGAACTCAAAGGGGATGTGTTAGGAATGTCACGAGAAAGTTTTATTCCTCCATTAACTTTGACTCATCAGAGTGACTAGTTGTAGCACACTATTTACAAGAATCTATGAAAAATTGCCCCACTTTATTCATGAGACAAATACTAGAAATATAGCAAATACTAAAATTCATGAAAGTTTTCGTTTTTGTATGTACTCATTTTACACAATGAGTTCATAGACGTATTGTACTTGATTACATGATGAAAATGATAATGTGCTCAAGTACCTGACATCACAACTTGGTTTTGTTTGAGTTAATTTATTTCTTTAATGTACAACGTTTAAATAAAACCACAAGCTGGAAGTTGGGCTGCATATAAGACATACTCGTACACACAGCAGGCTCTCAAGTATGAACTGCTCCTCCATCTCTACGACTTTTGCCCTGGTTTTTAAAGCGGGCATGGAAAAATCTATTTTGGAGGCAGCATTTTAAAGAGTACCTGTACACGCAGACTGCACCACTGCGTGTATTGTATTAGCTCCTTTTTGTAGCACAGCAATATTAGAGCATGATGTCTAGCTTCGTAACTGCCACCTTGAATGCTTTAGCTCTGCTTCAGCTTTAAATTAACTTCCGAAATTAAGTAGCATTCTCACTTGGTGAATGGTATTCAACGTACATTATTTACTTTTCAAGATATTAACCAACCTGGAGCGCTGTACGCCACCTTGCCATGCTTATGCCTATAATCCTTCCTGGAGAGGTAAGGTTAAGACTTTTCTTTGGAATTGGAAATTACAGTAAAATTCCCGCGTGCGGATCTCCGACATCTATAACCAAATCAAAAACCCAAACGTAGAGTCTCACTGTAGACCCAACCTACCTGCCAAACGCCGATGTTAGCGACTTTCTTGATGCTCGGCCTACGGAAGACCCTGCAGAGCTTGAAGGCGTCTGTCTTGAGCTCGAGGACGTTATTGAGCAGAGCCCAAAAAGCAGCCATAGGGTACACTGACGAGAACAAAAATACGTACCCGAACTGGAGGAAGAGCTCTAAGTAGTCGTCGTACGTATCCTGGTAAGGGAGGAAGAATCATGTGGTGACTGAAATACATTTTTTAAATTAAACAGGTTTATTAGCTTTTCTAAGCACTAACTGTAAACATTTTATAAAACTGATAGAAGCTGAATTAGATGGGTTGAAGGTTTCAATCAACGCATTTTCCACAGTTCTACTGTGCGGGTAATAATTTAATCGGCACCGTTGCTTCGGAGTTTATGAATGTGGTTCACAGCTTAGATTATCCGAATTAGCTTCAAAGATTTGAAACAAAATAATAGAGGACTACACAAAGGATAGAACTCTATTGTTAAACTTGTTTTCTTTAACCAACACATTGCTTCAGAACTTCAAGCATGTGCAAGCAGAACATCAAGCATGAACTTCTCTTCCCTCACACTCGTAAACACGAAACGGTCTGTATTGAACTACTAAAAAATTATGAGATCTATCTCCTAAACACAATATCAGCTCATTTCAAAAACCGTGAGCTAATTTAAAGAAGTTCTTAAGGTTATTTAATAAAAAAAAGGTTGCCGTAGCCCACCTCATAAACATCGAGCTCGCCCTCCTCAGTGGACTGCTCGATCCTGGGGTCCTTGCTATCGAGAGCCAGCACTGGAATGGGCTGCTCCTCGACTCCGTCTTGGTGAACGGGGCGTGGCGGAGCAGCGAAGTACGGGCCCAGGGTCTTGTGAGCACGCAACTCCCGTATCACTTTGTTCGACACCTGAGTCAAACCAAACTAGTAACTTTAAGAATATGTAAAATATCCCTGTTTGATTAGCGAAAAAATAATTTTGTCATGATCTACATTTCCATGAGCTCTGTAGATGGCTTCACTGGAATGTCGAACGAACTAGTCTAAAAGCGCCGAGTCCTATCATAAATAGCACCAGAACGTCGGAGTCAACTGATGAGGAACTTTGTTGATTAACGCTTTACTTCAGTCGGGCGGTAAAACCCAACGTATTTTGAATGCAAAGTAATCATTCCCTCTCCTTCAACGTATGATCATGGAATCAAAAATTTCCAGCTGCAAATACTACACTACGCTTAACACGTCTGCAAAAACCCAGCAATAAACACTCAAACATATTGACGCAATACTCAACTTAGATATACTTCAGCACCACTCAACGCAAATACACTGATCTCTCGTCTCTGTAATCGGTGCCCCGATCCTATGGCTCCTGGAGTGCTGAATCATGTTAGACTTTCAGTGTAAATTCATACTTCACGGAATGTGCTATAAAAAGAGTGAGAATTCAAACATACCGAGAAAATTTTTTGTAAGAACTTTACTGTAGAAAACCTACGTATCAGGATTTAGTTTTGTGAACTTCATTGTAAGAATCCTGTTGAAATGTTAAAGTGAACCTAGTAACCTACGAGGGGTACGTAAGCGATTAGAGACCCACCTTCTGATAGGCACTTTTCACGACGATTGGCAGCAGGGCCTCCTGGAAGTGGTTGATCATTTGCGTGACGATGAGCATCGTCGCCACTTGCTGTGAAATGCGACAATACTGAACAGACGCAAAGTACATCAAAAGGAGTCGAGATCGCCACAGAGTTCTTAGGGTTACACACACAAATGCTATTTCATTCATTAAGCCTTGCGTTCTTTCAATATTATTTCATGTTCTCGTATCTTATATAAAATATTTTTAATTTCAAACCATCTACTGCGTTGAACTACTGTGTTCCGAAATCCTTTCAGAATTTCAGTCCCCTCCTTCCGACGCTTGTGTAAGACATGCCAGAACATCTTTTTTGCCAAGGACATAAGATTTGATTGCTCATCGAGTTTGAAGTGAAAAACTGAGAAGTTTCTAGTTCAACGGAATAGCTCAACAATAAATAGTTATTTATTTCCCTAATATCTGGACGAAATGCATTAGGGTTCTGTTGTGTTGATAAGTTGAATTATCTATAGAATACCAACACCTACACTGAGTTGCACAAGCTACGTCAATTGTTTTATCTATGTTAATTGGTTCAAGATTTTCATATTTTAACTGTCTGTGAAAACTTGGATCGTAATGGACCAAGGAATCAAAGAGCCTAAAGAACTGGAACACAACCTTTCTCTAATGTGACAGGAAAATACAGCAGTATACTTCACAGCAGGAGAGTACAGATGGCGTGCTTCGAATGCAATGTGCTGAACTCCTTACAAATCAATTAGCAAACAACAGCATCGGAAGTGGAGGAATAATTATAGCTTTTTTAGCTAAATAAACAACAAATCTAAGAGGAAGAACACCTCATCCGTCGTTTCTTCTACTATTGCACTTTTTATCTGATCTAAAAGCTGCTCACCTGAGAATCGTTAAAAGAATGTATTTTGGGATAACTTTTTGAAAAAATTCTGGTGTGATAATCTCATTCTACTTTTTGAACATCGAACTCAGCACCAACGTCACTGGACAGTAACATGAGTATAATCCCAGCAATACAAGGTGCTCATATTCCGGCGTCGAAATCCGGTCCGCGCTTTTCCACATATTTTCTAACTTTGTTCACTTATTTCAAATAGTTCCACCTCACCAAAATCTCATTTAGCTGGCAGTTGAGTATGAATTCATAATCTGGAACTTTTGGGTTGGTTCAAAACTCACTAAATGTTGTTACAGCAGCATATATTGACCACAGCAATAAGGGTTGCGAAGGTAGTTTTATACTCTACATAACTTTTGTACCCATTTCATATGAAATGCGTGGATGAATTAATTAGGTGTTCCCAAAACTAATATATGGAATTTTTTAAAGGAGAAGCCTTGTTCTAAATTATGCTCGAACATCGATTGCAAAGTATATATTTCGAGAACGCAAGGAAGAATCTAGGTAGATTCAAACGTTACCCATAACTAACGAGATGACATCACATGGGAAACTAATCCCATGAAATGAAAATATGAACATCACCTTAATCTGGCAGTTGTACCAAAAAGAATAGAATCCTCTCGAGAAATCAGCATTATAAATAGCAACACTTGTAGTAGCTGATTCTTTGCGAAATAAGTAATGTCACATGGTCACAATACGTGTTCATTATTACCATTCTTCAGAGAATACAACTATCATATCCATGGGAATTAGTGCTCCCAGAGACTATGTGAGGTCCCGAGCTAAAGATTAGGTCGTCCTTCCTTTAGTTGAAGTAAAATAGGTCTTTTCTTTTGTGACAGACCATCTTTTTTCGGCTCACTGCTGTCCTGTTATTTAGCGACTACTGCTTTCTTCTTCAACTTTTATCTTGTTTCATAAACTTTTTTTCAGCTTACTGTTTCTAAGCACCTTGTCCTTAGATTACCTTAATTCCCTTAATTCCATCTAATCTAATCATCCAACATCTAATCTTTCTAATTTATTATTACTACTGAAGTATATGACGTTTTCTACGGGTGGATTTTTTTCTCGATTTTTCTGGCCTCAAATAGAGTTGACTAACTTTACATGAAATCCGACCATTCAACGAAATCATCCAGGATGGCATCTTTCACCAGTTTTGGCAGTGGAAGATTGCTATCAAACTTTTTGTAGACCCGTTCTCACCGAGCAGAGCATGTCCAGGTCCTGAATGTAGAATGCTATATAGAAGAGTGATGAAAAGTTGTTGACAAATTCGAAAACGACCAGCTTTGCCATCCTGTGCCAGTCATGATCGAGCTGCGTGCGGTGATTTTCTGCAGGAAGGTCAGAACTTTGCCAGAAGTGAAGACCGCAATATAAGCAGAAAAACAATCAACTTCCATTGAAGCTGATTCCTAAAATATGGTACAACTCTTCTGAAAGCATGCTTGTCGGTTGGTATGTGTGACTTGATAATTAATATGATAGCCGTGACAGTGGTTGAAAAACTGACAAATGTTCATTATTCTTCGTGCGGTAGATCATATTGAAAAATGACAAATCAAGAAAAATGACTACGTTTGTAAAATGAAACCTTTTGAGTAAACCACCTTTTAATAAGCTCAGTGGCGGGCAGTCCTGAACCCGTGATGTTCAAAAGTGGTTGAAAAACGCCTTGTTTACAAAATTTTATGCATGTGAACGTAACAAAATAACTGATTTAGTTGCTTTCGGTAAGAGGCAGCATCTTCCAATGACGGGACCACTGAGCTGCGGTGTTTTTCTTTGCATACACAAAACCACTTCAATTGTGGATTCTACACTAAAATCGTGTATCCTATGAATATTCATCTCCCCATTTAGCAATTTTAAATAATTTCAACCCCCTTGTATTTCTATGTAAATTCAGTAAAATAGAAGCTGAATTTATCAAAAAAATTATATGTCCCGATCGTAAATGAAAATTCAATTTATTTTCTAATATAATGAATGCCCTAGTGACGGAAATAATTCAAACAAAAATTACTTCCAACGTTTTAATAATTAGCACTTAATGTAATTTTCCTGTTCATCTTACCCCACTCCGTGAGAAACACAGCCAATTTTTTGTAGTAGAAATTCATGAGCCACACGACGACGGCGTAGAGCGCGGAAGGAACATTGAGGAAGATGGCTGCCACCGAGCCATAGTGTTTCTTCCAGTCCATGATGTGCTCCTCAGCCCAGAAGGCCATGACCATCACGTACAGGGCAGACAGCACGCACAGGCCCACGCTAGGCACCGATACCAGGTATACCTGGAACAGAAAATCGCAATACATCTCTGACACAACGAGGCATTAATCAGTTTGATGCGATTCTTCAGGTTTTTCACATGTGCTAAAACGTAGTCATTATTTACGACAATTATGTTGGTACCACGTGGTAAGAAGCAAGTTATGGGACAGAATATTCCTGCACTAAAACAATCATCACTTGAGAGTGCACAACCTTGTAACTATATACTTCATCCCTCTCTGACCTGCTTCATACGACCTCATTCTTGTGCACCAGCACCAGCCATGTAACACTAGTGCTGAAACTAATACCAGCACCACACTTCCTCAGTTTCCCAGTTCTGTCATTCCAACTATACAAAAATCAAAACAATGCTTTGTTTGATTTTGTTTCCACTCGTAAACTGGGGTTTCCACACTTCGAAAAATCGTAGGGAAAATCGTGCCATGAAATACTGTACTCTTTGAACTGACTATTAACGTAGCTCCCTCTCTACGTCTCCATCCATCCAGTAGCCAAGAGCCCCGAAATTGTTGAGCCTTTTTTCTAACGTCTTCCTGTATTTGTTGATATAATTTTAAAGTGAACTTTTTTCGATCACCCAATTACGTTCTCCTTATTTTCCAGAAGCTAAAAGTATCTTACAATTTTTCGATTCTTAGAATTTCCGGCTAATTTCAATGAAGCATCATCAAAAGTAATAAAATAATAGATTTGACATGTAAAAACCTTAACTTTATGAAAGTAACCAAAAAACCAACTATACACTCGCGCGTAAATCAGTTTTGGTCCATGCTTACATTCATCAATCACCATTGGCGCAAATTAATACTTTTAAATCCGAGTTGACGCCAGATACAATGATTGCCAGACCTATAACTCTGGTAGGACTGTAAAATTTGTATAGGTGCTGCGAACAACAAATTACAGCTAGTCATTAAGAGGTTGAACACACGTCCTTTCAAACCTACTGTCGCCAACTAAGGGAACATTTTGTTAGAAAGTTCATAGAACCTGAACATTTAAATATGAAACCACCTAATTACTTTACTTACAATACCTTTTAGAAACAATACACATAATGTCGTCAAACACATACGCTCATTTATTCACTTAACATTAATATAAGATATTTTCTCGTTTTTTGTGACTTCCATTTAAGACATAACCTCACTACTTATTGCATGAAAATAAACTGCAAAAATTCTGTTCTGAAATAAATACAATAACTAAAAAATTAGAATAACTCATCATCTTAGGCTCAGAACAAAAAACGTTGCCCATGTGCAACAGCCAAGAAAATATGAACTTGAAACTTGCAACCTACAGCAGAATGGAATGATAGAATGAAAAATGGCAACAGAAACGAGCCAAGTGGGCCATTCTCGGGTTGTGTCAAACCCCATGCCGTAAGACTTCAATCAAGCACAGACACCAACGAAACATATTTACAATCATCAATTTTCAGTACAAGCAATAGTACATTCATGCTAGCACAATATCTATTAACGCAGCCGTTGCGCAAAGTGTAGTCCCAGGGATTGACCGCTTTTTTCGAACTTTTAGGAGCATGGCTAGAAGGGATCTTCGAGGACTTGCCATTAACTGACCTTAGCTCTAGTTTTCCACTGAGGATAATAAGGTTCAAACTTATTAGTGACGGGGTTACGCTTCAGGTCACCCCTGTGGTTCCTGCGGGCTGTTTCTCCAACCTCCCTCTCGAGCGTGCCCCATCTGTAGGCCAAGCCGCAACAATGTCTCTTCCACACCTGCAGAGTCGAAGAGTACACGTATGGAAATTTAATTTTAACTCCCCATCTAATGTGGTGCTAATAGCGCTATTGCGTTACAATTACTAGGAGTATGAAAAGTAATTAAATTTTCACCTAGGAATTTTTACGCACAAGTTCATATTGAACCATCAAGCTTTCCTTCTCAATTGAACGCACCTAATGAGTTTATTTGAAATAAAATAGTCGTTGTCACGAATTTCATAAGTAAAATAAAACTGATGACTTGAGAAAACCAAGCATATGCTATAGATTCATTATTTTTTATCCCTAATCAACAGTTGCACATCTCTCCCATGCACCATCCTAAAGTTTTTGTCTATGAAATGGAAAATGCTATTTTTCTTTCTACGTCTTGTTTTAGGACACCAAAATTAACAAGTAATCTTGAATTAAAATTAAATCCTACGCGCCCATTACAATGATAGTGAAGATAAGAGTTGTTGCAAGATATTGACCTTCAACTTCGGGAGTATAGAGTTTCAAATTTAGTTGTATGTTACATGTACATGATTACATCGCTCTGGTGACCATGTGCTACACAGTGGGTGACCATGTGCTACACAGTGCCATGTGAAAAATTATGATCGTAAACCACAGCAAAATTGATACAATAATGGTTATGGTTGACCCCACCAACTTTCCGGGGCTCACCTCGAGGAAGACGGTGACCCAGATCAGGTTGAAGACAGCGTAGAAGGTGTACTCTGAGAAGCTATCATTGTCCAGCACAAACTGCGCCAGGCCGAGTAGTGCGGGCACAATAAGCAGCATCGTGTAAAAGCTTAGAAAACTGAAGTACATTGCTATGCCTTCGCCAAAATAATCACGAATTTTATCTGAAACAAAAAAAAATGTATAAGCCACTTATGTTTGGGAAGAGCAATTAAAGTTGGTAATTTAGTAAAGTTGTACAAAATGTTAGAGTTTTCAATATCTTTGAGTTTCACCATAAAACCATGTTCATATAGAATTGTGTGAAATAAACATGAAAATATGTTAGAGGTAAATTGAATTCATTTATATCTCCTTCAATGCAAATTAATATTCCTGCTCGTTCAACAACTAGGTACATAGATGAAGTAATTTTACACCAGCATATCGATGTTGCAAAGTGCGGGCATTTTTATAATAAAGTAACAATAACTTTACGATAAGTCCATAGCTCCATAGTTCTATAGAAGTGGTCATCCCGAAAAATAAGCTGAATTAATCACTATTGTTATACTAGGAACTCACCTAAAGAACTGGAAAAAAATATAGCCTTGTACCAGGAAGAAGACACAAGCTCCAGGTGGTGGCGCTCGTGCAGGGGGTACAAGGTTTCGATAATTTCTTCTGTAATGTACACGTCAACTGGAAAGTAAAATCAACATTTGATCAGTTCACAGCATCAATTTAAAATTTAATTCATCAAGCGGACTGCTGTTGCGTATGAATGCAAAAATTTCCTCTCAAAGGAACCGAAATATCTATAGTCTTCGTTGGATTCCCTGCGTGGGAAGTCAGCTAAGAGGGGCTGAGTTTCAGTAGCGTGAAATCTAATTTACTATGTCGAACAAAGATCATAGTCAACATGGGAAGCAACTTTTTTTAGAAGTGAAAGTTCTATATCATTGTAATGAATATATCGCAACGCATCTTCCTATAAATATTTAATTTGAAAGTCACAACATTTCTAGTGAAGGTTGATTTTTTTTCTTTCGAGAAAGAAGGTGTAAAATAAATTCTACGAAACTCAACGAGAATTTGTTCATTGAGACATTCAAGAACTTGACTAATGTACTCAACTCATTAGAACTCAAACCGAGTACGAGACTTCACCACTTTGCAGTCGGCTATCAGGAACTCACACAACCCACCGTTGTGCTGCCAAAAATTTACTCCATTCACCTATTAGCTACCAGGGACTTCCACCTCTAACCAATAGGCTAAAAGTAATTCACCATCAATCAATAGGCTGCCAGATGGATTCACCACCAACCAATATGCTACCAAGTTCATTCACCACCAACCAATAGGCTACCAGGTTCATTGAACACCAACCAATATGCTACCAGGATTCACCACCAACCAATGGGCTACCAGGTTCATTCACCACCAACCAATGAGCTCCCAGGTTCATTGAACACCAACCAATATGCTACCAGGATTCACCACCAACCAATGGGCTACCAGGTTCATTCACCACCAACCAATAGGCTACCAGGTTCATTCAACACCTACCAATAGGCTACCAGGTTCATTCAATACCAACCAATAGGCTACCAGGTTGATTCACCACCAACAAATGGGCTACCAGGTTCATTCACCACCAACCAATAGGCTACCAGGTTCATTCAAAACCTACCAATAGGCTACCAGGTTCATTCAATACCAACCAATAGGCTACCAGGTTGATTCACCACCAACCAATAGGCTACCAGGTTCATTCAATACCAACCATTAGGCTACCAGGTTCATTCATCACCAACCAATTGGCTACCAGGTTCATTCACCACCAGCCAATGGGCTACCAGGTTCATTCAACACCAACCAATACGTTACCAGGTTCATTCACCACCAACCAATAGGCTACCAGGTTCATTCTATACCAACCAATAGGCTACCAGGTTCATTCACCACCAACCAATTGGCTACCAGGTTCTTTCACCACCAACCAATAGGCTACCAGGTTCATTCAACACTGACCAATAGGCTGCCCCGTGAAGAGGGTGAAGGCAGGGTACCCCGGCACGTGCTGCTCCTCTCGTGCCACGATGCCGTCCAGTTCGTGCCGCACGCAGAACTCCTTCTCAGCGGGGGTGAGGATTGTGTCCAGAGTCAGACCTCCATGCAGGAAGTGGTCCAGCTCTCGCACACTCAACTCCTGGGATCGTAAGTAGGGTACCTCCGTTGTAATCCATTACAAGTTCTCTGCATAACAAGCCGTTTTATTGTTTTATTTTTACAGGTCATACACTATTTTTCGTGACTTCCGAAAAGATTTCTCTTGGTGAATATTGAATGGAAACATGAAATCTTATCCAGTGAAAAGACTTTAAATTTTTAAACAGAATCCTGTCCTTATGAAAAAAATTCTTGGCAAAATTCTTGCCTTGTATATGCTAGAGGGTTTGTGTTTTATTAAATTTCATGGTCAATTATAAGCTTCAAGAAAGGGAATTTATTCTTTCAATAAAAGTGCTCCCCATTCGGTTAGTTCTTCCTTCAATTAAGCAGATCAATGATTAACATCACCGATAACATTTTTTTTTATGCTTTCTCATGCGATCACTTCCTAAAGATTTGAGCGTGTCCAATGTCGATGCGTAACAAGAATCTCAAATGAAAATCTCTAAGAAACCTAAAGAATAAAGAGTAATCTGTAAATTCTGCTGAGCAACACAGTAAAATTCCCAAATGATACAAAAAAATTGATTGTTTTTGTGGCCGTTCTTTGAACACCTGTCTGAGATCGTCCTTCCTAATATTGGCCCGACGACGTTCTTCAAGAACCTGGGTGATGTCGTTTTTCCTAATATTATCAAAAAGTTATCCTTCATAAACCTGTGTGAGTTTCTCCTTCCTAATATTAGCACGAAGCCGTCCTTCCAAACCTGTATGAGGCCGTCCGAAGTCTCCTTCTGAAGCTCCGTAGACTCGGCGATCTCCAGAAGTTTGATTTTGGTGGCAGAAACATGCACCACTAGGCCCTAAAGATGCGAAAAATCAGTCATATACTTTCATTTTATGAGAAATCATGCCAGGACTACACAATATTTCGAAATCACAAACAACATAAGATCAAATCTGCACCTGATTTCAATATCATTCATTAAATCTTATCCAAAATTTACTATTACAGAACGCTTTGGGGTTGATATTGATGTTTTCAACTGAAGTACTGAAGTTTTCTCGCTGCATTGCTCACCTTCTCCGGCTGCTGGGGCTCACACCTGACAAAGAGCTCTGCGCCGCCATACTTGTGTTTACTCTCAATCCTCTCCAGCAAGAACTCTACAGCCTCTCTTCTTGCATTTTTGTGAAACTGAAAGCAATTTTCAAAGAACACGATAAAAAATGCATCAACACTATATTTTTTCTAGAAACCCTGTTAAACACTGAAACAAATGTATTTTACTTTTTGTGAGAGACACTGAAGCTTCGGAGTCCTCTTATTCACTCCGAAATCATTAGTTGTCAGATGCGTGATTCATTGCTAGGAACATTTATTTGCGCCAATTTTGAAAAAGTAAGCTCAGTTATCACTGAAAGTTGAACCGGAATATTCGAATGCTTTACTTGTACTAAATTATGTAATTCGTCCTCGCCGTTAGAATCCATTAAGGTGTAAAATCCTCCTGTAAAATGACATAAAGCATCTCAAAATGCTTTCATATCTCGTGTTGAATTCATATCTCGAATTATATTAACCTTCTTAAAATATTAAAGGAATTAAACTAACGGTTAACCTCCACAGAATATGAACAAAACGAAAATAGCATGGAAAACTCACAGAAAATATCACTTTGTCATGCGCCCACCATTGTGTGATCTATTTGCTGGCCGTTTATCCGAACGCAGTGCATACATAAAATATTCTGGATTGTGACAGTTTATATTCGTATATGTTTTTCGAAAGTTTCCCTCGCTTCAATGAATACACGATAATGGATGATTCAAAGGTTTAATTTTGGGCGAGCAACTCAAGCGGTAAAAGCAAAAACTGCGATTGTCCCGCTGCTGTGGGTTAGTCAATTAAGAAATGTAGAAAATTTCTCAGGAGCGACATCAACACAACTATTGACCAAGCTATCAAAAGCCTTTCTTTACTTTCAGCCTTTACTGTAAAGAGAATTTTGATTCAATTTTATGTTTAAATCGAATGGTTTTAAATCTGCCATCACTGTTTCCTTCCATACAAAAACAATTAAGTAAATGAACTTTAGGAAAAACTTTCGGTGATATGCCATTAACGCTCTGTTTTTTTTATAGCTTAAATTTAGATCCGGACTAGCATTTTTGTTAAGAAGTGAAGACATCTCGAGGTAATGAGGGTGAATAACAGTTTCGATTGAAGGTTATAATCAAATTAAATTATAAATTATTTATACCCTCATGACACAAAAACTAATTTATTAGCGTATACGCACTTGTTGAAAATATATTTTAATGTTTCATTTAAATGATTGAAATGCTTGCTGGTCGGTCTGAAGGATCTCATGCTGATGAGGCATATGCTTGCTGGTGTCCCACCTTGATGACGTATATGGTGGGGGGTATGTGAGCGGCCCCTGGTCCCTCGGGGGACCCCCGGTCCTCTTCGCTGTCCCCCCTCATCGCTGCCCTGGGCTCCCACCACCACAGCTGCACAGGAAACGCTTCATTCGGGGAACGAATGCCAAAGTTGCTTATGCCACTCATATTTCCTTCTGGCTTTTGTATGCAATGCTACAGCAGATCTCCTGAAAACACAGAGCAGCTAAAGAGTTTAATGGAACCGCCCGCAATTGCAGAATATTTGTAACAAGCCAAAGCTGGAGAACGATCGTACGAAATGCTTTTGGAATTCATGTTTAATGAAGTCTACCAGCAGCGACATACAGGTAGGTTTCAAGAACAAAATTATTTCAGCATCAAGAGGATTTGAGATCATGTCTGTTGATCTGCGACTGTTTTCGTGTCATTCATATGAGGTTTTCGCGTCATTCACGCGACGTTAGGAGCCTTCAACACTTTATACAATAGCGTATACTGAAAATCAACTCTAATCGCATTTTTGAAACAATTAATTTTTTTTCAAAAGAACCCATTGTATACAAATTTCGTTTTCGACCTCATGTAAACACATTTTTTGTGTTGTGTCTTTTAAATTTCAATAGTACGACTACTGCCGGACGGCTGATAAGTACAAAATTCTGGCTTCGTGTGACTTTCGTCTTTGCCTCTTCAGTTGCGAAAGCATAGCAGGTGCGGTAGTGCAGCCATTTGGCTTAGTCGTGCAGTACTCTGGCGGTGTTAAGTCTCTGTGATCAGAGTATAGTCTGTATTCCTTAAAACTGCTGTTGCCGTAGCAGCTCTACACCACATCTTGAAGTCGATGAATAATTCACATATTTCGGAATGTAAAGAAACAAAACTTGGCTGCTGGTTTTCTTGACGAACTTTCGTTCTCCAAATTAGGTAACAAGGAAAATGTTGAGTCATGTTCCCGCCGTGGAGCACCCAAATTTAGGAGAGAGTCCTCCAGAAACGTTAAATGTTCAACTTCTTTGACTATTTATGAGGCTAGCAAACTAATATTTTTTAAAAGAGCTGCTCACCGTTTGCACGTATGCACAATTATAATTGTATTTATTAAAATTTCAAATCAAATAATTAAGCCTACGTTTGCAATTTTACAAAAGAGTAAAAAGGAAAAATAAATGAACAAGTTATCCGGTAAAATTCATTCTTACTCTCAAGCATCACTGCCTTTAGCAATATGAACCCAGCTAAATAACTAATTTACTGTTGCAGCCAAAGATGTGTCCGGTAACACATGCAGGCAACCTGCTGTGACGATCCTTTGCTAGCGCGTCAAAAACTTGCCTGCGTGCGTGTGCTCACAATTTTATAGCTAGGTTTAACATTTTTCCTGCTAAGAGACCCACCATAGGTCACTGAGGGGATTTTCATATAATGCTGCTGACGTAAGTCTTTAAATAAGAATGTACTGAAAAGCTCAATTTTCAATCACGGTATGTATTGATGCCGCTTTTGTATACTTCCTAAACCAAATGCACACCTTGATTTAACTCTATTTCTAGTTAATTCTCATCATATTAAGTGAGATGGACCAACTTCGATTTCCTCACGGGACTATCAACAGCATGGACAATCTCGTAGTGTACCATAAGGTTACTGACAGCTAGGACAATTTCCCACACCATGAACTCAAAACATCAGTACTAGCATATTCCGACTTTCTTTGTAAGTCGAAGCACACTTGCACTTGCCTTGCAAATGTACATTGCGTCTACACATATGCACGTAGAGACGCGTGACTGATTTTATTTCAATGCTGCGATCGGAGAGTGCTGGAGAGTTTAGGTTCCACTCTCACGCCACGGACACTCTCACATTAGTTAGGTCCATACGAGTGACACGGTAGACACTCGCGCTTCAACAAGGCCCCACACAAGTGACATACCCTACATCTTCAATTCAGGTTGGCCCTCAATAGTAACATACCCTACACTCTCACTTCAGTTAGGCCCCACAAAGATGACACACCAGACACCCACGGCGCGCTAGTCGATCCATTAGTTTTTCTCATGACAGCCGGCCCACTGGTCACTCACATAGCCAAAGGCGCTACGCGAATCCTGGACCCACTAACCGCAGGCAGAGGCGATCATGTGCAGTCAGTGAGGGTGCGGCTGGTCGTCGGTCCCTCACACTGCCATATGGAAGTTCACCTGCAATAGAGACAATTGCGAGGAATAAGAGTGCTAAATCTTACGATCATTGTGACTGTGTCAGATAATTTTAAAATTCTATCAGCAGTACACGAAATTCCTGCTTTAATTCCACATGGGCACGAGCCAGTCACATTCTGCGCGGGACTTCACCGCTCTATACGAACTTTTTTTCAGACCTCTAGGACTACTGTTTTTCATTGCCTTCTCCAAACTCCATAGTACTTTGGCTTTGTTACTTAAATATTTAAAGTCATGCTTTCCTCCTTTCATCAGAATGTTGTATAGTCGATTGTGAGTAGATTTGTTTAAATTTTCCGTAGTGTCGCATAAATAATCGGTTCATTGAACTGTATGAGCACAAGTCGTCACTGTCAAACCAATGGACGTAACGTTACAACACTCACAACGGCGTTTAAAGTAGAATATCTCAAATGATATTTAAAAGTATAATCGAAATCTAAACCTTTTTGAATTTCTAAAGCATCAAGACCCTCTAATTCTTATTAAATTATTGCGTTTTTCGTCGCATTCCGTGTTTTCATAGGAAAAAAATTAATATTCCTCAGTATTCATCGATTCAATCCAGCTCAGAAAATTTTGAACCCATCCAATGTTTTACGTGAAGGCAAAATAAAGGACACGGAAGCGTAATTCTTCTTTAAAAAATACTTCTTCGCTGTAAGCTTTGTTAATGAAAAAGAGTAATGATTTTTTAGCTATTATCATTTTAGATGTGAATAAAGTTTTTAGTTAGAATTACAATGAAACCAATTTTTACCATAAGCTTATATTAATGGCACATAGTATGAGTGCTGTAAAATACACCACAAGTTATTTACTTTTTGATTTTGTATAAACAAACGAAATACTATGAAATGCTATGAAGTATGAAATGTTACTATGAAGTATGCAGGGTGCCATTCCATTGCTCCAAGGAAAATAATTATCATTCGTTTTAGAAAGCAAGATGAATGAACCCTTTGATGGAGTTCATTTTTTAGGTAAATAATTACCAATCTTTGAAGATCAATTCAATTCCATCTCTGTCTCTCAGTTCGTTGTCCTGTTTGACCCAATATTACGTGAAGTCATCTCATATACTGTATGTTTAAATGCCCTGAAAAATGCAAAGAGCTTTTATCCGATTTTGAGACACTGTTTCGGTCAATTGACGTCGTCACGTTGGTATAGCTGGTAGCCGGAGTTTTCTTCAATCGCATTGTGAACTTTACTTGCCACTATTCATGACGCAGCCTAATCGACTCATAATTAAGAATCCAGGCTGCCACCTGCATCGCTACAACAATGATCATTCCGAAATCCACCCTCTGAATTAAAATTTCGTTTTGTTCGGAGAGCCTCCCTCTAATAAGTCTAGTTGCACACCTGAGCCTGTTTCAGATATCTCTCATTGAAGTGAAAGGGATATCGCTCAACACACCAGACCAACCTACAGAAAATAAATCAAAAAGGTGTTTGCACTTTGGAGACTCACACTCACCGTTCACACGAGCGCTGACGGAAGCGAAACTGGCTTTTGAGAAGGGGACTTTAGGCCGCTTCGCTTCCTGTACAACATCTGCAACAAAATCAAGCGGATAGTTACTCTTTAGGTTTCCATAGGCTTCTAGCGAGAAAAGAGACTGTTCAATAACGTATGCATTGAACTGTTAGGTATTTATTGCTAGGCATTTTTATGGGATACTCTGTAGCACGAAGAACTCACAAACACTAGTCCTTCACATCCGAGTAGGGAGCAGTCGAAGATGAGTCAGAGTACGAGTATTTCCGCTAGCTTTGAAAAGCTGGTATGATCACCCCAAGTAGTATTTCACTACTTCCGCCTCATGGTAGATTTCTAGACTCCCGCCCCATGTCACTGATTTCTCTCACACCATGTCATATCCTTCTAAAAAGAGAAAAAACGAGTGGTTAAAGTCTTATTGGAGAGTAGTTAAACTTCAGGTAAACAATGAGTATTATCCGGATCCTCTTCAGACAAGTCCCGCTTAGCAAGTGCACCTAGCCTGCTGTTTGAGCCTGTCCCTAATTTCTTGGTCTACCTAAGGTATACCTATACTTTTCTATCGATCACTTTATTTTTGCTGTTACAGCCAAACGATTCTCATTCCTTCTTTTTATTCGCCATAATCGCTTAATATTTTACCCTCTTCCATATTCGACAACTTACTTGCGACACTGAACGACTTGCAACATACAACAACGCCTAACAACTTGCACGTAACATTTGATCAAATGAAATAATGCTTTACAAACTACTTTTTTCCACAACTTGCCTGCAATGCCTAATATTGGTCATGATTGTAAATAATTATTACAACTCATGTACAAGCTATTGCTTGTTACTTCGACGATTTTGATACTGATGGCATCGCTAGTTTGTGTAGTTTGCGTTTCTATTTTAAGGTAAAATATCATTCAAAAATATTTTAGGAGGTTGTGTAAATCCTTTGGAAATTCATTCTATTCGATGAGATTCAGGAAATACTATGATAATTATTCAACAGGAATTCATCCCGAATTTCCATCAAATTGATGTCAAATTCCGGAGACGTATTTTGAATCTCTTGCTAACTCAACCCAACCAAGACTTTCTTGCTATAATTCATTCTCTCTTAGAACTTAACTCACAAAATATTATTGCAGAAAATCTGTTCTTACATTCGAAAATATTTTTGCTTACAAATAATTAGCGAAAAATGGCATATTTGCAGAAAATGATGAATGTTTGGGCAATTTCAAATGTAGTTTACAGCATTGATAACTTCAGTGTCAGAATTCTTTTCTTACTGTATGAAAATTTCCTTATCGAAAAGGTTAAATCAGTAACCGCCACATAAATTGGAAGGAAACAACACGGCTTAGAAATCTAATCTAGCAAATTTTACACACGTCTTCATTCAAAGCATACATATATTCGCCCACTGCTATTCTTGCATCACGCTCTTCATTCGCTCGTACAAGGTTGGGAGGTCTCATTCTCTGGAACTCAAGTATGTAATAACAGTGCTGTTTCTTTACATTTGAAATTATACTGCTATGAATGGACAGATGGTGAAAATTAGGCAAAGCCTTGGCCCATCTTTGGATCCTAGGGGTTATCATTCCCGAGCCTACTCTGTAGGTGAAGATTGTATTTCGGATTCCTTGCATTCTTTCCGCTGCTTCGCTTTCGGCTTTCGCTTTCGGTTAGTTCAGATGTGGATATAAAACTGTTGGGGGGTTGGGAATAATCCGTTGCTGTTAGGGTAATAACTCATAATTAATGGCCATCAGCAACGAAGAACGTGGATGCGAGGGCTGCATTTGAGTGATACCCGACAAGTATGGATTGAAAATTGTCAAAGCTCAATTTTAGCGTTGCTAGCTCTACTTTATTTATTTATTAAGCATAATTCCCGAACGTAGAGTTTTCTATTACTTCATTTAGGGCCTTAATAAAAAACCGGTGATCACAGCAGTGACTTCATTCTGTGAATTAACTCGCGCTTTGACTCTCATTTTTTCTGCTGTAGAGGCAGTCAATAAAAGCAGAAATCGTATTTGTATTTATTGCAATTGACCAGTGCCGCACTGTTTACAGTAAAATATTACTATGCATTCATGTCTAGTGATGTGAATCTGCTCTCATTGGCAGCAGTAGATTCTTGAAGTAAAATAGTCCCCGGAAGCACTCAGTTTCGGAGCATTGTCATGGTAACTGTGTCACAACAACATCCTATGAGGTGCATTTGAAGTTTACTTTCTTCTACTTTTCTCTCATAAACATTCGTTCAAGCAAATTTAATCTTTGTATACTATAAAAAAATTCAAATAAAAATTTGACAAACCTTTGATTTAACGGATATGATATGCTCATATAGGGAGACAAATAACCATCATTTTTCAAATTGCTTTGAAGAAATGTTTTATTTACATTCGATGGGAAATGATTTCGTATACTTTTTATGGATTGATTTACTTATTTTACATAATTTGACACCTGCTAACGGCGTTGAAACATTAATCATTTACACAAAGCAACTCTTCTTCTAAGCGCACTGAAGGGCGAAGACTTAGGCATTGTACAAACACGATCATAAATTCAAAAGAAAATGTTTTATTCGAAGGAAATTTATATAAAGCACAACGTTTTAACTGACTCAATGAAATTTTAATTACAAAAGAATATTGTAAAAAATTGGCAAAGCTCTAAAGCAGTTCACAGAACAAAGAACCTCAAATTTAAACTGTGCAAATCTTACTCATTTGGCAGCTTCGCGCCTGTGAGCCAACACTTATCATCGCGTACCGAAAACGAAAATTTTTACTGCGAGCAAGAGAAGTCAGTTTCGTCGTAAAGTCAACGAACATTGAAGATTTTAACATCTCTTCATTTTCTTAAAATCGATTCATTTCTACCACTGAATCTATCGAACAAGCCTTAAAATTAATTGCAAGAACATCGGTCTCGACCTCTTTGGCAAGTTAATGGTTTTGAGTCTTTCATGTCAACGTATAAATGACAATACAGATCTAACCTCACTGTTTAAAAATCATTGTTTGCTAATGTTTGGGATTTGAAAAAAGCAATCGCATGTAATTGCTGGGCAAACATTATAGCAAAATTTCTTGGAAGTATCCCATTATCTCCATTTTAATTTGTTAAAATGTTTTTTTAGACGAGAAATGAAAACCCTTTGCTTCAATTTTTACTACTAACACAAATTTCCCAACACTGTCAGGCTCTTCATCATTCATTCACAACTTCGTCCTCGCACTTCAAGCGTTCTCTGCACCATTTCATACTTCGAGCACACGCGACCTTGACGAGTGTCAGCTCGAGGATATTTAAACTTCAAGATTGGCTGTACTAGAAAGAAATTCTCTCAAGTATCACCGTAATAATCACGGACTGGAATTCGCTTTCAACGTTATGATTGCAAGTATGAGACAGAAATTCTGATGGAGGACAATATTAAGAAAAAATGAGAAATGCACCGTGATTTAATGAGAGGTGTTTACCACTTTAAGGATCATTTTTCATTAACTTCCACTGCATTTACTGTTGCATTTGACGTTAGATCTGGTGATTTTCTTTCACTTTTCAATATACTCGAATTACTTTCCGGAGCAAAAAATAATTCCTTTTTCTATGGTGCGCTTTCCAAACATTGCACATAATTGCGTTCTGTACAGTGCATTCCTTCTATTTTTGCACACTAATGCTGTGCTCGTTCACTTTTTCATATCAAATTTATGACTCACATGATTCTTGAACACTTTTTGCTTCTCTAATGCAAGTGACAGGAAGACGAGCATCTTTGCTGACTGAAATAACTTTGACAGATCATAACTGTACAGCTCTCCTGCTCTCTCTCTCATTCTTGTACTTCGCATCTATATTGATCTATACGACCAGATGGAAATGACAACCTGCTTTCCTATGTGTTACTTGGTTGCATAAATGTACAAGAAATTTATCATGCACACAATACACGTCCTCTACCTCATTCGATGCGCGAAGCATGGCAATTGCACGACAGCAAACTCTCGAGAGACACAAAGAAAAATCGCACTCTACGGAGAATGAGCCAAATATTTTATTTACTTTTCCACTGGAGCGTTTGTCGACCTGGATATACTAGTCGCAAATGTTGAATTTGAAACTATGAATCGAAATGCACTATGATTTTCATAGAATATTTAAATTGTAAAGTTCTCTATATAACAAAAAACTGAGAACTGAAATAAAATTTTAATGGTGTTCATCATTACCTAAAATTTGAACACTCAAAATAGTCATTTTTGACCGGACATATTCCCCATCCTCAGCAGAAGTCTTGTGATTTCTTCAGTTCCGTAATATTTACAGTGATCACATTAGGAACTTCAAAGCAGATGGGGTGAGAATTTCAGCTGCTCGTAGTCTCTTGCAGACTGTCAGGCTCTTATTAGAAGTCTGCTCTGTTTACGCAGCTCCTGTTTACTAACATGTCAACAAGTGAAAGCAAATAGTACGACGACTCAGCTGAGATCGATCTATTTCTTCAAAGGCTGACTGAAGAATACGCCTCTCATCTAAACATGTTTCGAGTCTGAAAGCTGAGGCAATCAAAACTTCCAATCACAAGCTCTTACTTATTATTTCAAGACTATCGCTTTGACTGGGGTCCCTGCGAGTTAGAAAAGTTCGATATCCATTGCAATTTAAACTCCTTGTAAATGACAAGCTATGCAGTAAACTAACAGCTCTTCTTGCGAGTTTATTTTTATTTGGCAAGTCATATTACTTGAGTAAGTTATCACACAATTTCTTCATAAATTTTCAGTCAAAAAACATACGTGGAATTTTAGCAAATATTTGAACCCACTTAAAAAATTCCTATCATGTTTGATTCATTTCAGTCATTTAGTCATGGTTGTTTCGAAATATTGTTCAACGCTTGTTCAAGGTCTTACTTTATTTAACGTATTTCTGTTCTGCGCCATACAAACCTGTATTTTACGTACGTCGTGATCGCTAATACAAAATCACCTCGGGATAGGTTAGGTTAGAATAGGTTGTGTTGGGATTGGTAGGGCAATGATGATCGGGTCCACCTAGCTTAACAATGGCATTCATTATCCGTGGAATTTCCACGGGTTCTACTAACTTAGAATATTAAGGCTGATGAACTTCGATTTTGGTTACTTGGTGTCCAATTTAAGGCATTGTAAACTGATGAATCAAAATTACAAATTAATCACAACCCCGGCTGCCAGCTGGAGAAAATTGCCTACTCTAAAATCCCGGCTCTCATAGACCCGTCAAAAATGACGGGTTTGGATAGTTTGCTTAAATAAATCTTGTAGATGTGGATGACAAACAAATGTATCCATCCTACTAGTACCCGCGATTAAAATATTTATATACTTGTGCGCTGGTGAAACTCGTATCACTGATACGGTCATCATGCATCCTTTAAATCAAATCAAAGAAGCTCTTTCTTAAAAAGCGTTAAGAAGCGACACCAAACAAATATATAAGTAAATAAATGTACTAAGGGTATTATTAGGTAACAAAGTGCAGCACTGCTTCGTCTTGCTATTTCGTACTTTCGTCCGTTAGTGTTCGGCGTCTTTCTTGCAGTCGGAAGTCTTACTGCTTCTCTCATACGGTTGGACGCATTTTTATCCATGTTGGCCTTTTTTCCCGGAATTTGATTTTGAAATATCCTCTATTATCTCTTTGATGCTTTTCAAAAAACTCCCAATTCCGAAAACAATAACTTAATTTTCAAAATCTTTGACCTTATACTAATGGTAGCCAGGTTACTGGTTAAACTTTTTTAAAATATTTCTTTCTGCATTATCAATTAAAAATATCAAAGCATCATGATGAATTTCAACAGAAAAAGGACCAGAGAACATTTTTATTTGTAAAAATAAACCGATTGTTTATTCTGGATATCATAATGCAAATGAAAGGGAATTTAATTGTCTCAGAAATATAATGAAATAGAATGATTTCTTGTATTTCTTAAGCTTTATCCTTGTTGATCTCAAAGCTCTCGATTAGAAGAGTGTGACACATGGACAGACAGACGGACGCGGCTCTTATTATAGTACAGATGATGTAAAACAACAGAAGTACAAACTCTGACTGCCGGCAGGGACATCCAAAATTAACAATTTATTTCAGTACCAAATATTTTAAAACTCCTCTGTTTTCAAGACACTGCTTAAAGTTCAACCTTAATTTCTAGTATTAAAATGTCTGTTTCTGAGAAATGCAATAATGGAAAGAGAAACAAATATTAGAGAAACAGATGTTCTGTCGAAGAAATTCAACAATAACTGCTTCGAAGTGTCGTCCCCTTCAGCAATGCAGGTCTAGTACCTCTTTCCAATGGATTGCTTCACACAATACACTTCCCTTGGTTTTTCTGCATTGTTACCAGCTGCGACCGCTGTCCTTACAACGAGATCCATCTCGAATTCCACCAGTGTTTCGTAAAGTAATGATTTAATCAGGACCCAGAGAAAGTTCAGGGGCCACATGTCCGAGCGAATATCAAGAGGGAAAACGCTTCTGATCCAATCTAGCAGCGTCTCATAGCATTGCCGTTGGCTGCTTCAAAAGCCAAATGCATGTCTGACATTTCTTCATTTGACAAACGGGCAATGATGTCAACACTATGTTTTAGCGTGAGCTGATTCGTAAGCTCTACGCACTCGAGTCGAGTGTTGTTCAGATTTTATGGTAACGTTTAATTTTGAATTTACTTAATAGAAGCGCGAGCATGAGTCAAGCTGGCCCCGAAACTCAAATTTCAAACTTCAGTTTCGTAAGAATTAAGGAATTTAAAATACTTGGTATTCGTAAAAAAAGGTTTATTTTGCGTGGCCCTGTCTGCTGTTAGAGTTTGCCCTTCTCGTTTTTCAATGCCCTGAATGCGTGTTGCCAACATTCTTGCAATATTTTAGTCTCATTTTAGTGGAACATGCTCATAAAACGGTCTCAAAAACGAATTTTCCGTACTATAACCCGACAGAAGTCATAGCAACCTTATGTGGAGATGGCTAATTTGACCAATAATTGTCGGTACCAGTTAAAACCAGATTATATGCCATTTTGGAAGCGAAAAACTTAAAGTTTTTCCCAAGGAGCTGCTGTTTTTCAAATTCCTAACTTTTTAAGTTGGAAAGCAGCGGTTCCTCGCGCATTCGCCATGAAACACGACGGGCGTCACGGGTTTGCCGCGTACTTGCCTACTTTCTTTGATTTTTACGTAATGCTCAACAAAGTTTTGTCATAATGAATCATGCGATAAGTAGCCTCACAAATAAACCGTGCAGTAGCACACAACGCAATTCTAGAAGGATGTATTTTACAATTAGAACAAAAACTGTCAGTGCTATTGCTCGATGCCAGGCAGTAATGAGATCGTTCTAATTTGCAGCCGAAAGGGTTGAACCGTTCATGAAAATCATTTCTAGCATTCCGTTGTTAATGAACTTGAGAATGGGGTTGTAGCTTGAGTAAACTTTTAACGCAATGTTAGTGAAATCGAAAATCAAAATTAAGTTGCGTTCGTCTACCTTTTGACGAGGAAATATTTCATTGCTTGGAGTTTGTGCAAACAATAATAGGTGAGCCATAGCTAGGGATATATGATGGAGGTATAAATATGCGGGGACTGTAATCCTAGCTAGTGATCACATGAGTTATTCACAATGCCCTTTCATATCCACTTTCCCAGCAGCCAGCAGCGCTGTAAGGCTTCAGCGAAGCAAAGATGGATTTAGTGTCATCTCGTTTCTGCGGGATCAGGTAATTTACAGAAAAATGATAATGGTATTTCCAATTTGGTACCACCTAAAATATATTTTGAACAATTTGGACGTTCAAATACCTTAATATGAGAATTTTTAGGCAGGACTGGTTTTATCTTAGTTTGTGCACCACATTTTTCAAAGTTAAAAGAACGAATGATTTACAATGCATAATTGACTAATCGAGAAAGAATGACATATCTTAAGCGATCTAGTCTTGCTAAACAACCAGCAATCAGAGCCAACAGAACAAAATAAGGTACACATTGTAGACTTGGTGCATAATTTTCTTTCAGGAGCTACGAGAGCGTTGAGCCATATATAGTTAGGAGCAAATGATGGAGGCATAAATATACGGAGCTTGTAATTCTAATCGTAATTCATAAATAAATATACGGTTGTAAACTGGGCAGAAACGAGATAACACTGGCTCCCTCTTCGCCACGCTGAAGTCTTACAGCGTGGCTGGGTAACCCGTCAGACTTTTCGCCGTCGAGACGGCTGTCAAAATCGATTCACGACACCCATGAAAAGCTCCGATATTTTGAATCGAAGCTTCATTGTTTCCATATTTCTTTACGGGCACCACACACTTCCAGGAGGATGAACGATCAGTTTCTTGAAGAATATCACTGAGATTTGCTGAAAATTTTCACCTATAACTCTCAAAACTTATATATCCTATCAGGTTCCTCCTTAACGTGATAGCCACGACCCAAAGATACCCTTCTTCCAGACCACTTAGCATGTCCTTTCATCACATAGTCTGGAGTGAATCAAAATTGTTCTCGTACTTCATCGTTTTACTTCGGTTTTGATCGAACCTATTTATTTATTGGAATATCTTCGAACATTTCACTGCAAGTGTCTGATTTACACGGGAGTGCATAAATATCACATTTCCAGAATATTAGAACAATGAGGCACTCATATGAATAACCAATGAGAATATGAATTATAAATACGAAGTGAGTATCAAACTTTCGTATTGCATTATATAACAAATTTCGCTAAATATTCACGTGTTAGATGTTTTAAGAAAAAGGAACTGAACAGGCAATATCAGTAGAAATGTTTTGAGTCAATTTACACTCGATAGAACTTCAATTAAATTGCATTGCTTAAGCTAATTTTGATCGTAAGTGCAAACCGACTCGCTCATCGTTTCTGTCAGGTACTAGTTATATATATTACTTAATTACGTTCTTACTCTTTTCAATTAGTAAAAATTTATCTGATTTGTGCTTGAATTTGTACGTCCACCACAATTTTAAGCTAGCCATCCCTCGAAAGCACATTAAAAATAAAACCTATAAAATAAAACTATGCTGTAAAATTCAAACTAACTGTTGCCTCCATTTTCATTTTACTTACTTTTGTTTCTTCCTATCGAGCATTTTAGCGCGATTAGTTCTGTATTTACGCAGAATTTTCTTCCTCTGAAGCTAACTCTCCCCGGTTTTAATTTAACACGAAAAAAATGAAACGATGGTTTATTGTCGACACTTCACACCCTGAGTGTCTCCTGAAGCTCATAAAAGAAGCAAAAACCCACATGCTTGCCCTGGGCTTTGCTATAGAGGGAGAGAATTGGGGAGGTGGGAGTTTTTATAAATACAAGACATCTATAGTTTCACAAATACCGTCGTGAGCTTGAGATGTGTCTCAGACAAACGCTGTCATGTACATGGTATACCGTGATCATGTTCTCATAATAAGCAGAACCACGAACTGGGCCTCTAAAGTGGGAAGAATGCGAATCCTCCCCTTGTGTGAGTTTCATGTTCCTTCCGTCCCAGAAACATTCCTCCTCGTGAAAGGGAAACTTTGAACGGGAAAATTTGAAAGAGAAAATTTAAATTGAGGCACAGACGTTAAAGTGAGGCAGCTTTTTATTCTTCACGTCTTTTCTCAATGACTGGGAAACATAAGTGAATGATACGCTCAGGGATACTGGCAGTATATACTCGAACACTAAATTCGCTCTCATCCTTCATTTAGTGCCATTAGTTAGAGCCGTTTCCTTGAAATAGCGCTCAAACAGTTAGATCAAGTCAGCAGCGCAGCACTAGCTTGGACACACAGCACAACATTGAGAGAGTGCGCGTCAACATCACAGACCATTATGGTCAGTTGGTCTCACCTACTCACACCTGCAAGCTAAATCCTCTGAATTTCACTGAGAAGGTAATCGTTTCGGTTTCAAGTGCAGTCGGTGAAATTTTCCAATGCTGATCACGTCTAGGTTTCCAGAGTCTGTCTCTCATTCTTCGTTATCGAACAGACTTGTGCAATGGTGTTCCAGTACAAAAAGGCGGGATATTTTTTATACTAGGTTTCTTTAAAAGTACATCTAATTGAACATCCAATATTTCGTATTTCAAAAAGAATGATACCGTGGGGTAAGAGAACATGCTTTAGTAGACAATGTTTGGAGTGGGAGCGTTACGAAAAAATATTTTGTCGGTATGCAAGACTGATATGTTAGGAAATATAGTTCTTGTTAAGATATGATATATTACGTCTGAACTAGATATGGCATGCGCCAGAGAAAGTTCCCAGCGTAAGGAGCTTCTCTTCGTGTAAAGAGTTTTAAAGCATGATCTCGGCACACATGTTTAACATTTAGAGTGCGAGGAATGTACTTCAAGCCTAATTACGGCAAGATGACCGCAACATGAGCGTAACCATCGCTCCACAAGTTCCTCTCTAGGACACGCTGCAGGTGCTCTAGGCGCTTCTAACTTTAGAAGAGTGACAGCGAAACTTATGAAAAAACCACGGCCATGTATATTGACTGTTGGCAGCAAGGAGAGACCTCACATTCTGTTCTCTGGCATTGTTAAGCACTGAAAAAATGCTTATTAGTGGAGGTAAAAGTTTTAATCAGAATACTCATTGTAATTAAATTTGATAGTCATCTATGAGAACATGCGAACACATCCAGCGCAACACACTTCAGGCACAACGCCTGGAAACCAGCAGATCGATTACTTGCCTGTAATGGCATGTACACCAAAGTTAATAGATACTTAAGATCTTCAAGAAATTATTTAGTTTAATTGAATGATGTTATCAGTACTCAAAAACCTACGGAAAGGTGATTTAATCAATTAATAGACTTAGTTACCGTAAAAAAAAACTTTCAACATGTTACAAGTTTGAACTTGAGTATCTTCCTCTCACCAGCAGAAAATGCAGTGCGTGTAAGCCTTTTGCTGCGCTCACATTACCAAGCCTGGTAACGAATCGAGACAGATTTACAGCAATTTCTAACTGTTCCCACTGGCCGTTAACCGATTTAATTATCATATCTTTTCGTACAGTTCACGAAGCAAAGCTCGCTTCATGAAAGTCTACGCGTGTGAATTACGAGATAATTTGAGCCGTGACCTTGCCAAGCGCCTGCTGGCCGCGGTGTGGCTCTCAGCCGCCCGTGCTGGCTCTCGCATAAATTACTTCTCATGCAGACCTCGTTACAATGTGATAAATGTTAACTATTATTTCTTCACAATTGCATGAACTTATTTTGTGGGAAAAATCTCCCACATGCTCGCTAGGAGCACTTGTCAGTTGAGACCGTGACGTGAAGTTGGGAGAGCCGCTTTGCTTCTTTCCATTGTTTTCGGTCGCATTGCAGTCATTGGGAAGTAATGTCTGTGGAGTTTTTTTAGTTTTTAGTGAGGATTTAAGGTGAGAGCTGTTCTGTTTCTGCATTGGAGTTGTATCCTGTCGGTTTCAACCCTCTAATTTATCGTCACAATACCTAAGTGTCCTAAATTTCTTGCTGCTTCTGTGTTTCGACTCTATTTACGTTTGCGTGCCTGTGTCTATTATTTTATTGTTTATTTTTGGGTTTATTGAATCTCTTAAAGGTCTTCAGGGTTTTAACATTTTACTTTAGACATTGAATTTTGAATTGAATTTAAAACAGCAGTTGTCGTCCTTGTTAGAGATTGGGCACTGCTCAAATCTCTGTGAACTTTGAATACTAAAAATTCAGCTTCTAATGCTTGGATGCGATATTGCTCATCCTAGAGCTGATTTGAAATTTACTTCTGGGCCTATGACTTTCATTATAATAAAATCCTTAAACTATCCTATCTGTCCTTACCTGAACACCTACCTTCGACCGTTTTCCTCTAAATTTCCCAACTTTCTTCTAAAAGTGGTATATTACCCACCAAGTGTGGCAATAAACTTGGGTGAGTGGTTGCAGGTTTAGTTTTTCCTAATTAATTTTGACTTACTTGAATTTGTTTGATTTCGTTTACTCTAATTGGTCGTAAATTTGGTTGATCCGTTCATTAAGTTAGGTTTGTTTGCCTTCAGTATGATCGCTCCGTTCCGTGCCTTTACATGGGGGCACTCCACTGGCAGTTTTCTTTCTTCAGTCCAGCGTCTCGTCTTCCTCACCTCTAATGTGCAACTTCATCTAGGCCTTGCGGGTTCGTTTAGGTGTGCTGTCTAAATTTTATATCTTGAAAGTTTTGAGATCCGATGGTAAGAATTCTGTCGCGGGTTGTTGTCAGTTCACACTTAACTAGATTTTTCTCTACTCCAGGTCGGCATATTGGCCTCTTACCCTGGCTTCGCGCTCTGTCGACAACCTTTGTTAAGCATACCTACTCTGCCCCGCTGAGGCACCGTTCGGTTTCTTATTCTGTGCCTTGACGTTGCGAAGAATCGTTTCCTAATCTTCCTTTGAGCAATCGTCGCTCACTATTGAAACTTTGAAACTTGAGAACTTAAAACTTTATACGGACACAGATGTGTTCGCTTTCGAAGGCATAAAGGTGTAAACTACCTTGTACGGCTCTATAATAAATTAATGAAACTTGATTGACTTTTTGTTCCTTGTCAGCTGAAAATGAAGTTGTGGGGAATTTCCCACAATTTTGAGGAGATAATATTGCAGCAGCATTAAAGTTCATTTGATGAAATGTTTCTGTCTTTCGTGTCTTGCATGTGCTCGAGGGGCTGCGTACATTGCACTCACATTGCAGGAGACACATTTCTCTCTGACTGCATAGTATTAGAGGTGCACGCTGGTCACATTGCTGTGAATACCATATATGAAACACGCTCACAATGCAGGTACCCTTTCAGGTTGCCAAACACTGTCGAAGCAAGGAACGTTCTAAGTTTTCGCTTTCTTTAGAAAGATAATAGGACTTTTTGAATACATGTAGGCTACATTACTCGCCCACTACGCAAAACATTTCAGATGTATATTCATCTATTCTCCTATTCAGTAACATTGTGCCCACATAGAAGGGCACAGAAATATAGCTGCACCTGGTTAGTAGCAAAAATCCCAGGTGTTACTAGAGGTTACATTCGTGGTACACTTAGCAACCTACTCAGCCGTGAGACTTTCCTCCTACAGGTGGCTCTGAGTCGCACTTTTGGCTTGTGTGTAAGATCAGAGCACGTGACGGAGAGCTCGTGCATCACTCCGAATATCAATTGTTATTTGTTAATTAGGTATGAACTATGGGAGCCTGTTGCTGCTATGTGAGAACGTTGTGCTTCTGTGCAAAAGGAAATGGAAAGGGAGTGGAGATGATTTAATGATTTTACACAAGCCACTGAAGAGAGAATTTTGTTCCAAATTTTGCATCCAACTTTTTTTTGTCCGCGTACGAGTCCTGTTTAACAGTCCATGCTTCATTTTAAATGATGTGGTTTCTGTTTATGACTAGCATGTAGATGTGTAATATCGAAAAACGACTACTGGTGTTGAAACTACTACGGACTCGACTGCTCGTAGATAGTTCTGCTTTGCAGATTATTTAAGAGGTTTTTGAAGAACAATTTGTACGATGATCTTTTGAAAATGAATTTTATATCCCTACATTGTACTTCAAAATTCATCTCAAAAATGAGCGCCACGTTGGTCGGTTATTCCTGCGTGAAAATAGGCACATCATTTATTTTTTTGGAATTTAAGCAATCGTGCTTACGTCTGAAACGGGAAAAAAATTTCTGTAACTTAAAAGCCCACACACAAATCGAATGAGCTAGTGATAATTACTGATATGAAGCTATAAGAGTTTGAGCATTTCTAGATGAACAATATAATGAAATCAAATGTTAGATTTAAAGCACAAGATCTTGCGCGTGGGCAGAGATCCGAACAAAACGTTTATTAGCGCAAAGAGTTTCAATAAATATTTCGCTAGGTAGCCTCCTCAGACAGCTCCATTTAGGACAAGAATTTAGCCTGTTCCGTAAATGTTAGGAACGAATGCTAAATTCTGCGACAATAGTGACCTACTCAGAAGTGTGGCCTCCTAGGAGGGTGGTTGCATAAGTCACACTCCAGAACTACCAGCACAGTCAGCATCTACTGCTTCCTGACGTCGAAAGAACACTGTCAAATTTTCTAGCGTCAAAAATAGTCTCATACTGCCTCATCTACGAATAGTTTATTTTCCTCCTGCGTGTCAGTCCAACTAGAAATATTGTCTCCTCCTGCCATCCGATGCAACTAGGAGTACTGTCTTCTCCCAATCCAATGAGGAGTATTGGATCCTCCTGCCTTCTAATACACCACGTTCACCGACGAGTGTTGTATCCATGTGCCTCTTCATCGAGCTAAAAATGTTGTCTGTACTCCTGCATCCAAATTTTGCTAGGCACAGCGTCTCCTACGTCCTCCCAATCCAACAAGTGTGTCTCCTCCCGCCTCCTATCAGTGTTATCTCTAACACTTGTGAGGATTTTCAACGACACTAAAGTAAATCATAGGACAGTGCTTATTGGTATCCAACAAAATTCACTTTTTATGCAACGCGCATCCACATGACATTACGTAACATTTTTCTTCGCCTGAAACAAGAGTGAGAGTTTAACGGTTGATAAATAGACATGATTTCGAAACGCCTAATTTTATACTTTACCGAGCTCTTGTGTGATTCAGTCAGTTTAATTTCATTCATCTATTACTGATGTCCAGCATGAATTTGGTGTGAAACGTGTTTGTGTACTTATTTGTTTATACTGAACGTTCAAGAGTAAACTGACACTCAATTTCAGATAAAAAGCTGTAAATTGGTGCAAAACAATTTCTTTACGCGCAGGTGTCCAACACAAATTCCAAGGGTGTATTTAAGGGTGATAGAAAAATACTTAATTTTTAAACTTGATGTTTATGTAAAATAGAGATAAGGTATTTTGTAAAACCCGTGGGCAATTTTGCGAGCCTCAAAATAAAAATACTGCAGCGCAGTTGCTGAAATGGACGTCTTCAAACTGAAGTTGCAGTTCTTAAACCTAGTCCGCCTTCGTTGATGACTTTCTTTGATGATAGAATAATCCACGGGAACACGAGTAGACCAAAATGTGCAATATTTCACGTTCATCTGGGGAGGCAGTCGACTGGGAGGTGCTTGGTTTCACAACGACAAGTAAGACACACATCAGACTCGCGAATCTGCTCGTGCGTGAGTCACAATGCAACCTGCCGGAACCTCGGGACCAAACAAACACCAGTCACTGTCCGAATGCAGGGATCAAGGCAGCTCGGGTAAGGCCTAGCGTGGTTGCGTTGTCTCGATTTGGTTAGAAGCTGGGTTGGCCTCAACAGCAAATCAGTTGATCGTAAGTTGGATCTCAGTAGCAAATCAAGTGGCGGAAAGTGGTCTCTGCAGCGTAACTGTTCGTTGCAAGTTGGCTTCAGCTGTGAACATGCTATTTGCAAGCCGGCCTAAGCCGTGAATTAGCTAATCACAACTTGATCTCAGCAATGAACCAATTAGTCGGAAGTGGGTCTCAGCAGTGAACCAGTCAGTCTCAAGATGCCCTCAGCTGTGGACTAGGTAATCATAAAAATGGTCTCAGCAATGAACCAATTAGCAGCAAACCGGCCTCATCAATGAGCCAGACAGTCACATGTCTTCTTAACAGTGGTCTGACCGTCGCACGGTCGCTACGTTGACTGTATAGTCTCCACTCCCGCTCGCTACGAATTGGTTGCCAGGATGCATGACGTAGGACAGACGGTCGCTGTGAGTTTAAGGCAATGCAAGAGGAACACTTACTACATGATGCTCTTCTGACGGAATAGGGAGTTAGAAACAGCAATTAAAATTCTAAAAGTGAAGGTAACTTTCACTCATTACTATACTTCAAATAATCAAAAGCACTGCACACAGTCATTTTCTCAGCAGTGAAGCCTAGCACTAGAATAAGTGTTGTTTTATCCGACCCATGATAATCTGGTCAAGAGATATTTGACTACGTTCCTTCTGGTAAATGACTTATACTGCAGTAATTACATACTCAGTCGTAGCTGTCAGTTTGTGATAGAGGTTACGCGGTTGACACTCTGAGAAAAATAACACATGACTGTGATGGATTTCGAAAGCCTTCAAAATTTGACTACAGGAAAATTTTTTCTAAAATTTCCAATTCTTCCTCTCTCGAAGGTGAGCGAGCCACTTACCTACAAACTGAAGGGGTAAATAATGTTTAACGTCAAAAAATCCTGGCATAAGCTGAAAGCGGTGTAGAGACAGTGAGGCTTTGTAAGAAATTGGTCTCTCTAATACAAAAGACATAACACATTCAACGGTCAGAAATTCATAACATTGGCCAAGAAGGGAAAAGTATTTTTAGATTTTACCTTGGTCACAACATAAACAGGATAGGGGATAGCCATTAAAATAATTCAATTACTTAAAAGAGTTAGATCGTATTCACTACAGACACTTTACAAACAAACGCAATATCTTGCGTCACAGAAATCATCGAACACCACAAATAGTCCATTAAGGGTATTTGGGCTGGTCATATAGCTCCAGAATTAAGGTGCTGCAGAAAAAGTATGAATGGCATGGCTAACTGAAGTTATAATAATCCATCTGGGATGTAGACGCACTGTCGAGGGCTCCGTATTACTCAATTTCAGCCTTCTACTCCAGCTGGAGCCGCACTAGTGCATCCTCTTTGAGTCCTGCTCGGACGCAGCCGCCATTAAAGAAAGGACTGCACAAATTTCTACAACTCTGGAATAACAACCACTAGGTGAAGTTGGATGCAGCATCTGCTTCGCCGAAACACCTTTTGCCTAGGAGCATCGTTACCGTGTGGTGTCTCATGAGAGACATAAGGCGTTATTTTCTCCCCTAGTGAATTTTATCCCATTTCACACATTGCTCATAACATCGGCCCCAATCTTTTAACTACGGCCGTATTTGGTTTTCAATAAAGGAAAATGAATTTATTCCGGGGACCACGAGTTTTCTCGTGTAAAGAAACAAAATCAGGCTGATCCAAGTCAACTCAGCTTCAAGCTTAACAACTTTGGATAACGAAATGCTTCATGGCAGTAAACACGGAAAAACATTGATAAAAAAGCAAGGTAACGAATGAAAAATATAACGTATGAAGCCTGCGAAGAGTCCAGCCAAACGTATTTTTTAGATCACGAGAAATACAGGCTAACAAAAGACTGCGATAAATTATTTCAACGACAGTTTCCGTACAGAAGTTATTTTTGCTGACTATGCAATGTGACACTGAGGCCATTTGGACGAGCATACCGCAATCATCGACATTATGGTATGAGAAAAAAACCGTGGCAGAATTTTATCGAACTAATTCTCTTTCTTCTCAATTCAAAAACGTAATTTCTCTTATTTCAATTTGAATATATTGAGTGCTGTATGAGTCAGTGACGCAGACGACAGAGTTGGCCGGAGATCAAGCTATGCTAACATTTTAGCTGTGTCACCGCCAGGTTAACGATCCCTCACAATGACAGCAGAATCAACATCACCTGACAAGTCGTCGTTCATTTGCAAGATCTTAATGGCTTAGAATACCACTTTCGCAAGTCAGCAGTAACATTCCGTGTAAACCTAAACGTCATAATTTCCTGTCACCATCAGCATCACTAGTTAGCATTAACATTTTAAGATTATAGGACATCATCGACGTCTCAAAAAAAACATGAGAATCATTAATTTATTTTGATATTTCACATCAAAATAACTATCATGAATCACCTTTAAATGCAATTTAATTCGTCAACAATTTGATGGCCTATTTTTTTAACCAACTTTTTAACCAACTTTTTTAATCCTTTTCAGCGGAGCTAAAAAGGATTTCTCGTTCATTGGAGACACGGCAATCAAAGTTATCCTCAGTATAAATTTTCTTTGGTTCGATCGACTTTAGTGTTGGCTCCTTGAGACGGTAGGATTCTTGAACCAGCGATGTTGACAAACGGGAGCGCAAGTAGTGCAAGAGAGTAAATAAAAAATGAACTTGTTCAGTCGACAATAATCGAATTCATAAGTACTGTTACCAAAATATTTTGATAAACTGAGAGTAATATTCAATTGAACGTGATCTAATGCTAAGGCCTACGCGTTAGTGGCGAAAGGCCGTCAATTCTTTGTGAAATTTTTCATCTCGTGCTTTCTTTCATGAATGTAATGGGATTGACGGAGTATATTAAAATGTGATAAGCTAACAACCATTCATTTTTCGGAATCAGAAACCCAAATGTTAGCCCTGTAACTTGTAAATGTTATTGTGAACGAAGTTATTGCCTTCTACGTGAGCTGAAGTGCGCTTGCGTCCACATCCTTCCTCCCGGTTAGGTGCGACGCAGGACACAGATTTGTCGTCCCGTGATGTTTACTCAAAAATTAATTAATTAACTGGTACGATGATTTATACGACAATTTTTTAAATCAAAATGACAAGCAATATTTCCTGTTTTTATTTCGTAGTTAGGTTGTGATTTAATAGTGAAGCATTACAAAGTTTGGTTTATATGTTGTGCTCTGGTATCTTAGTTGGCTTATTTACGTAACGTCTACACGCTCTCGTATACATGAACATACATGGTGTGCATTTACTTACTTTCAAACAAAAATTAAACAAAAAATAACAGAGGCATATCTTATCATGACGCGATGTGAACAACAATGTTCCAGATCATCCATTGCTTTCTGGAATGGTTTCTTGAGAATTAAAGCCATTCTTATTTTGCAACCGTTTTTCTAAATAAACTTCTTTACTTTGTAAAATTCTGAACCATGAACTCAAAAGATTAAATCACTCCTTTCCAGAATCAAACCAGCAGCTGCTCTTTAATGTTAAAACTTATTTGGGGCCAATATTGTGCACTATGACGGTCTCCTGAAACGTGGTAGTCGATGATCCAGCAGGATCGGAGACGAGTCTAAATTATACTGATGAATTCAATATCAATGTCATTATCTTCATTAATTGAATATAATTCCATTAAATTGCAAAGAGTTCACTAGATTTAAAGTTAAGTAAAGTACAATATTTACTAGCTTAACTAAAACAGTAAAAATTTAAGAATTGTGAAATTGCATGAGGCATTTGAAAAAACGTTAAAATATTATTTCTTCTCTAGGTGTAGCTAATTGGTAGAGAGTAGCTGTCTGATTTTCTCTAAATTATTTTTAAAAAAATTATTGTTTAAAAATTAACTGAAGCTTAGATTTTCGTCTAGCTTATGTGTTACTTATTTAAAGCATTAACTTACATATATAAAACTAAACATCATTTTCCATTCTTGCACGTTAGAAATCTGTCGATCAGTTTGATTTTCGCTAAAGATAAGTAATCTACATTAACTAAAACTTAATGTATTAGAATAAGTTCACCTGATGCACAGCAGTCACTGAACTCATTTAGGCCCATAAGCAACTATATTTCTATTGTTCCTTTATAACAGATCTAATTAATGCATACTTTTAGTTTAGCCCGAAGTCAATAAAGAATTTAGTTTTTTAACATACTCTCTTGATTAGAAAAAGAATTTGTGAACAACATTATTTAATATTTCCATTTATTTGCCAACATTATAGGCTTGAGTCTTAAATAGCGCTGTCAGAATCAAGGCCTGGCAGATGCTTGCTCATTTCACACAGGTGAGTTATTTATTTATTTTAAACTTTTCTCACAGTCACCAACTTTTCACAATACAATGATATTTTTTGACATTCTATTTAAAACAGATCTTGATTTCTAATAATGTCGATATGGTGACGGTATTGTAAAAAATGGCATAAATGAAAATCTGATACAATTTTGACAATTTTTCATTCTTAATTTCAAAATACAAATGTTAAAAAAATGCAGTCTTAATAAATTATATTTCTCAAAATACATAAGCTCGACCACATAAAACGCAAACCCATTTTTCTTTTTTCAGAGAAACAGGTCGCGCAACTTCAGGTTTTCACGCATCAGGACACTGCCGCGAAATCAAAGTCTCGCAAAATGAAGTTGACCATGGAATGGAAAGCAGGCACCAGGCGGGTGCTCTGCTCCTTGCGAGGACACTTAGCTGTGGCGGTCATCTGCCGGCTGCCGCGGTGTGCAGGTGGCCGCGACTGCAGGCGCACTCCTAACAACTCACGAAGGCAAAGTATGAGCTCAGTTTCAGGCGGGAGCATGGGTGTACAGCAGTTATGAAAGGCATGGAAGTTTGCGAGGGCATTAAAGATGCGTTTACATGTGGTCCAAAACACACACTCACACAGGCTGTCCACGACTCCGTTGTGATCCCACGACTAGCAGCGCCCGCTCCCCGGCACTTGTCCAAGGGCCGAACCGATCCCGAAATAGCCTTCCCCATATGATGCAGCTGGGGCACCCGCCTCCCCTCGCTCCCCACCACACATGCGCGCAAGTCTACATGGATGGACGCCGTGACCGTCACGCCGGCAAATGATTTCAGCTGAGCCAAAACTGACCTTCGGAAAAAGTATAAAGTTCCTACAAGGTCATCAGCACTTCAGCGTGACTGAGGCAACGAACGAAAATCTCAAAAGAGAATCATCGCTTCAATGAGGTGTTTCCGCAAAAAAAAAAAACATCAACTTTTTAGGGTGAGAAATGAGTGACTTAAGCAAGGCTCGGTGCTCCACTCTGTTTTAAATAGAGGGCAGCGAGAAATTTTGACCAGGGACATACTGAAATAGTATCATTCACAGCAAAGCAGTGCCATGCATAGCAATACAGTGCCATGCACAGTAATGCAGTGTCATGCATAGTAATGCAGTATCATGCACAGCAATGCACTATCATGCTCAGCAATGAAGCGCCATGCTTACCAATGAAGTATTATATGTATATGCATAGCAATGCAGTGTCATGCATTGCTATGTCACACATGCAGTGCGTCATGCAGTGTCACTCCTTACATTCACACATGAGCTGAGGCTTCTGAAAAAAATTGTTCATATTGTTGAAAGAAAAATTGATAAAAAAGATGATTTTATATCTAAAACTAAGAAGTCGACATATCAGAAATTTGAAACTATGTTATATGCATACATTTCAACAAATGCGAACCTGCTGACTAGCTCGGGATAGTTGCTTTATTACATAAGAAATTTTTGAATTTCCGATATAATAACATTGGCGCAATACATTTGCAGGAGTCAAAAATGAGATAAGGTTTTTGCGTAAGATCAAGATAAATCCTTTACAACACGAAAAAGAAAGTATACTTCTAAAAATTCTACACGAAAAGTCAACTCATTAGATTCCAAAATTGGTTAACATAAAATTTACTTTGCGGAATTGGTGGATGTGAAGCATAATCTATTCTAATACCTACGGCGTCCAGTGATTATATCAACAGCAGCAGTGCACTAAAAATGCATTAAAGTACAGGCAATAAGATGTGTAAGAATAGGTGACGCAATTGCTTTATAAATCCTAAGCCAGTCATAACGTTAATTTTCATTCGTTTGCTTATATTTTGGGACACAGGAACATATACGAGGTTCACTGGGGTCGCGATATCAACTTTTTATAAGTAAACAGTTTTATTCTATATTTCTTTTTCTTTTGAATGCAGTGATCCTGTGAATTTTTTTTTTCAGGAAATACCTCAGTCATTTCGGATTAAAATTTGTATACATACTTCCTGGTTACAGAGTGTTTAATGAATGTTATCATCGTGAATTTCAGTTGTCCGAACCTTGTTATATGAAATCAAAAATTTCATTTTAAAATAAAAACTTAGCCATAATTTGCCATCATTCCCCACTCTACTCAAATGTCAGGAATCGGTATCATCTCCACCGTAAGTAACCATCATCGGGCCCTGGTGTTAGTTGTGAGTCATTTGCAAAATCAATGTACAAGTGTACAAGATGATATGTATCAAGCTTGATTGAAATAAAACACCTCATTTTGCTCACTACTACTGCATTAATTTAGAGAAATGTTTTGATATGACTCACATTTGCGCATGATAAATGCTACTTCAACATAGCAAGAAAACACTCAAGAGTCGAGACAATGTACCTATCTATCGTTCCATTTATTTTTTAGCTTGAACAACGAATAAAAATTATTTAAAATATTACAATTTGAACGACGCACATCAAAGACTGGGAGATACAGCTAGTGAGTGCAATGAATTTCGGATACATGGTCAAAAGTTTATTTACAATAGGTACAGTTGTACACAATAACAAAACAATCGAAAATTAAACATTTGAATTTTATATTTTGAAATCATATTCGGTATCAGATTCTACAAATAGTGAAACAACACCATTATTACGACAAACATGTAAATGAGCGTTTCATAAGGTATCCATGCAATACATCTCTGAAAGCAGCAGGTACTGGGTGATATGACGTTCAATCAATAACGCAAGTTCCAATCGTTTGGGACTTATCTTATTAAAGTCTTATAATATTTGTGTAAATTTCTTGGCTCATTCTCCATGGCATTTCTTTTTAAATCTTTTAGACTACTTAAGTCCTTTTTCGGAATTTTTAGTTTCAATTCTCACCACAGGTTCTCGATAGGAATTTCAGGTAGTTAACTTTTTGTACTGTTCCAGGTATGTTGAAAATGTTGTATTTAGCATTGTACAACAATACTTCTCATGTCTTTGACTCTGGTGAACTCTTTTGTGCCAGTATTGTTAGCGCAAGTCGGAAATATCATAAATTTTGCTATGGTAAATATTTTATTCTCTCCGAGCTCATCATCTGGCATACTAGTTGATGCGTAAGAATGAAAAATTTTCCCAAGTCCCGAATGTCGACCTCATAGTCTTAGACGCAAAATAAATAAAATCTGCCACTTTTACTTTTAGCATCAATTTTTCTTATCACTAGTTCCTAAGTTTGTACGCTCATATTTCAATATAAGTGCGCACTAATGAGAGGGTTTTCAACAATGCGTCACTAGGATTATGTTTTCTTAGCTACTTGTATATATATATATGCATTGTCAAAATCCGATTGCCGCATAGAAGGGAACGCATTTTTGTGTTTTTCTCGAAATCATTTTTGCATCGGCATGTGACGCGGGTATTACGATGCCCATGTGGAAGTAACCACTACAGATTAATGTTATGATATTTTAGAAACCAGTGTTGTAAACAGTTCATGGTTGAACTTTATTTGAAATAAACTGTTTTTCTTTCTTTCTTTCCATAGGGCAGGTGATTGACTCTGCCATTCCAAAAGCTTCATTTTTCTCTACTGAAATCATATTGTGTTACCCATGGCCGTATGCTTTGGATCGTTATCTTGCCCCAATGTCTATCCTCTTGGCAACTTCAAGTCATCAGCAGACTTTAGGAGATAATTATCCTGAGTTTTCCAAGACATCTGAGCATTCATTTTTCCTTCAATAATGTGGAGTTTGCAAGGGCCTGCTGAGGAGATGCAGCCCATTTACAAATATAATGCTTCTACCAAACTTTACTGCTGAAATTTTATTGGCAGGTTTGTGCGCAGAGTTTTTCTGCCACCAAAAGAGATAAATCCTCTTCTGCCTCTGTAACTGAATGTTTATTTCATCAAAAGAAGCGTTCCAAAATAATTGAAAGTTCTAAACGTTTCTGGGCAAAATTGAAATGATTTCTTACATGAATTGGATTCAAGCAATTGTGTCTTAAATCCATTATTGCATGCATTAATCACAGCCGCTTCCAAACATTTAAGAAGCTCAAATTGATTCACTCGAGGCTTCTTCTTTACCTTTCAGACAATATGTTGAGCCACAAAATTTCTAATTTTAGATGTACGCCCTGAAAGGGGTGAACTTGCTGTGAATTTATGACGTGAACCGGTGAATCATGCCACCAATAGTTGAAATTGGTATTTATGGGGTAGATTGAACTTTCAATAGCCCAAACTGCTTTCATATACATGTAGCTGCACAGTTAGTCCTCTGAGCAATTCCGGTAATTTTTCAGGTAATTAGTGTTGGACGATGATCGTCTCAAGCAGTTCTAAAACAGTGAAAGAGGTGTGCTGCAATACGAAGCCGAAGTATATTATTTTCCTAGGAAATTGAACAGCATTCCTTCACCGTAACGCTATCTGAAATGTTCGAGGACTATCTAATCTTGCTGTAAAACTTATTTTATTGGTTTGTTGGAAACTTTTTTAAGGGGAAATTTAATCTAACACTTTTGTCGTTCAAGGCTTTACTGTTTGCACTTTTTTACACCAGATTTGTATTCAGCGTCCAAAAACACACGTGGTAAATTTTTGATTAATTTGCTGCAGTGTAACTACGGTAAATAAAATTTTCACTGTATCACATGTTTGTTGCGTCCACTCCAGATACTATACCAAGTCTATATGGCTCAGTGTTGAGTAATTTACAAAACCTACTTGAACGTACAAAATGTTTTTATGATGGAAAAGCACCATGAAAGGAGAAACGGATGTGGTAGAAAAATTGGGGTGGCTCAAAAATGTGAGAACGATGCTGAGCAATAAATATAGTTCAGTCTTATATTAATAATATTATATAAAATAAATAAATTTTCACGAATTACATAATTCACTCAAGGTATGTCAGCGCAACAGTTGTCGGCTTATCAAAAGTGTGTACATCATCCTCAAGAAAAGAATAATTAACATGCAGAAGTACGAGCGAAAAATATATCGACGAAAATGACTCAGATGTAGATTTTTAGGTACTCTGAATATTTTTTTGTACGGCTGAAAACCTAACAACTAAGTAGTCTTGGGTGCACTTGAGAGTAAATGTAAATATACTACGTAATATTCTTCACTTCTTGTGTTAAAGATTCTCGTAGGGACAAAAGGTCACTTTCGATTTCATTTTTTTACAATTTCCATGTATTTAAGTTCATCGTCATTACCTCAGTGATGACGATGCTCGAGTTCAACTAAAACTATATCTAGGTCTCCATAACTATTCATGTCTCTTACTTACAACCATTATTACCCACATACGATTGTTCTCTACTTAATCTGAAAATAAATATTACTTTTTTGTACCGATAAAAATCATCATGTACGATAGGATTTTTCTTATCTGTGATACCTAGTTGTCAACCACGAACAGTCATAGATTTTTTCTTTTCATCTCTAACGGAGCGCGCAAAAAATTTCCCGGAGTAAAATAAATTGAGGTCCCATTTAAGTTACGGGAATCTAGCGTTAGCGTGTGTTCCATTCGGGATGAGTTAGTTTTTCAGAAAAATCTACAAATTTTTGGGGAAGGAGAAGCATTTTTACTCCTGACGAGTCAGGACTACTTCGGCTCAGCGGCAGACTGAAAGATAGGCTTGAAGAGCAGCTTGCAACTAAGTTTTAAAATTTCAAGCTTCAAAATCATTTTCAAACTCGAAGTGAAACTCAAAGTATGCCTAAATGATTCCTTAAATCTTTTAACTCGATTGAAAATTTAAAGCTTGACTGAAACTCAAATTGAACTTAAAAATTCGACTTTGAATACTTCAGTATACAGCCTGAAATAAATTGAGTATACAGTGACCAGAATGGTTTTACCGTGTCTTTATCTAATCTGAAGTCGTTAGTCTGTAATTATTTACTTCAACATTCGTAATATTAAGTTCTTCTCGAATTTCCTATCTTTGAAAATTTCTAACTGTCCTTTTTGCTGTCTACTCGTCTCAAGTGCCTTACCAGCATCTGATTTCCATTAAATTTCATATGATATTTTTCCAAAAAAGATTATTTATTAGGGGCATATAGGCTCAGGATCATGTAATTTTCGTATGAGAATTTGCTCCATTAAAGACTAATATTTGAGCCAAGATTATCCATATGTATGTTTTAATGGATATGAGTTTCTCTTTGTTGTTGTAACTTTGCAAAAGAACTCAATACTGTTGAATTTTTAGTTTGAGTCTATAACGATATGTTGCAGTCCGTTCTACGACAGCGATGCGTAACGGCGTGACCCGTTTACCTCAAAGTTTCTTACAGTGTGTTAGTTTTTATAAGCTGGTGAAGCTTATTCCTCAAAAGAGATACAGAAACTGAGAGAGCTTTTTGTCTCAGGTCAGATGAACGGCAACTAACAAAGACATCATTCCTCCAATTTGGTTTTTTTGTTCAGAATGTTGGGTGGAAGAAATTTCACAACATCTGCATTATTCTGAGAGAGGTAGAGAGGCAAGAACACTTGTGGGGCTTCTTGAATGTTGAATCTTTCTGGTATTGGAGTAGGTCGAGTTTTCTAAACTCGTTAACAGAGACGGATTATACAGTTATACTGAAGTTCAGCATTCAACTCATATTAGAGTTAATTTTAGAGATCAAGTTTGAAAACAACGAACGTCAAGTAGATCGTGCCTTCTTTTAGTTTTCATAGAGTATTCATGAAAAATGAGTTTATGACTGTTGGTCAGTCAGGAGCATTTTGAAAATCCCCTCAGTGACCAACGGTGGGTCACGTCGCAGTCAAAGTGTTAACGGAGGGATTGCATGATCACCTTTCTTGAAATGACCTTTGCACACCTCTTTGGCTGAGAAATTCATACATTTTTGCAATTCTTTTTGAAGATATTGAGGCATCTGCAGGCAAACGGGTGAAAGTCAAATTCAAGGCAAACGGGCTTTTTCAACAATGCATCGCTAGGATTATGTTTTCGTTGTTACTTGTATATATGCATTATCAAAACTAGAAAACCGCAACGAAGGAGATGCAGTTTTTCGTGCTTTTCTCTCAATCAGTTGTTTTGACAATTGGTATGGGTATTACGATACCAATGTGTGAATATCAACTAAGGATCTTAAAATTAAGATATTTAAAAACCAATGTTGCACATTTCGTGTGTCAACTTTATTAAAAATAAACTGTTCATTTCTTTTCGTGATTTTCTTCAGACTAGACTGCAATTGTCCAAACGCAATTGTACTACAGACTGAATCACCAATAATCTCGCTTTTTTGTCAAGTGTGTTCTAAATACGATGAAAAAAACATCAAAATTTGCTAATTTTATTGCATATTGTTTCTACGAGTGGTTTAAGTCACATTTTTGTGAAAGTAAGCACCAACGGTTTTTTACTTGGTCGACTGGCTCGATTTAATCGTCTCCAAACATCAACGTAAATTTTGGGGGATTTCCTGATCACATTCTTCGATCCAAAAATAGAACATTGCGTTTCACTTGCGTTAAGTTCAAGGCCATTTTGGCAATACTATAATTTCAGGTTCTTTAAAGTGCTTTCAGGGTTGACTTGTATTTCTTTGAAATCAGCTATTGAACTTGTATGGCAATTTGGGCATCATCGATATACAATGAAATTTTTGTGTTTGCTTGGATGGCTGGGAAATCATTGATGAAAATAGAAATTACGAGTAGGCCAAAGACAGAACTTTGGGAAACGCTAAAGTTATTTGGTATGAATGGTGGTATTTTAATAAAAAATAGGAGAGCAAAAATCGCTGATAAAGATTTCATTGTACTGAGAACGTTTCGGGCTAATACTCATCATCAGCTCATTAAAAGAATCTAGTCTGACATACATCTCTGAAATAGAAATGAACATGGATGTACAAAGTGAAAGGTGAGTGTATTTGTACTGATGTGTTGGTGTCATGTAGTATGTGTTGTAAATTGTGGTGCTATGCTAATCGGATAGGTTATCGGTTGTTCATTTACTTTTATTACATATCCTATTTGTTTGTGAACTAATGAAATACCTGAGCTTGCTAAAGTAGATATGTTATCCGTGCCTACCTTAGCTACACTTATCAAAATTTTTAGCATTTTGAGCATAATAATTATATCACCTATTATAATTTCGTTGGATTTGGTGCATACTTTGATGCTTCGTCATAGAAAGAAATTGTTGACACTGATCTATACTTCTCAGGGTAGGCACCTTGCCCACTCAGAGGGTACGTGTCTGTAGTATTTGTATATAATAAATCTTTATTTTTACCATTCCTTTTTCAGCTTCAATGTCATTTGTAAGTTTAGAGTATAAAAAACATATTTGCAGGTCGCAATACCTGTAACCATTAATAAATAGAATATTCATCTTGAAAAGTGTGAATAGGTGGAGTCGGACCCAGAGTCGCCAAGTTCTGAAAAGGTGGAGTCGGAGTCGCGAATTTATTCCTCCAACTCCGCAACCTTGATTGAAAGGAAACAAATGTGAAAAGAGGGCAGTTGAAATTTCAAAAAGAACAGCGGAGGCAAAACAGAGGGGAGACGGTAAAGTCAGCCAATAGGGACGTGGAGAAATTGAGGATGTCTTGGCAGGAAATAGAATAAAAGAGAGCGCGTAAAAATCAGATCTTAATGAAGGATGAGGATGTTAAAACGATAGTTGGGAGTAAAAAAGTGAGAAAAAAATGGACTCTGTTATTCGCCATGCACTTGAATGTGAGAGATGCGCTAACAAATATGAGAGCATCACCTCTGAGGAAATGTCTGAGGCTGTACGAGCGCCTGAGGTGGATGATTAAATGTGGGAATTCCTGAAAAAGAGGCATAACCCTACTTCTTATTTCTTACTATCCCGACTTTTCTGAAAGTTCTACATGAAAATTAGACACTAGCGCATATTTGCATTTTGTTAGTTTTTTATTGATCTTAAATTTTTTTTCGACTACACTGAGCAATTCAGCCTTCAGTTTGATGTAGCAGGATGAAGAGGTTCATTTTTTTCACAAAAAATTGAAAGTCCTGTCGATTACATTCGCTAAACGCTCTACGACTAGTTTGCATTAAACTTTTCAGCAGAAATAATTCGATATTTCGGTAAATAAAATTGGTACACTGGTTCCCTGTTTCAAAAAGAGATTAATCGCTATCCCAGTGAGTGTGTCTCGCCAACCCGCTTCTGCGGCGAAAAACTTCCAGAACTAACTGGCACAGGAAACATAGTCTTTAGCTGACACCCTGAACGGGGTCAGTACACGCTGCAATAACAAAAACTTATGACAAGTAGGACAATAGCTAAAGAGCATGCTCACCTCGAAGTTTCGTTCGAAGATTATGTTCCGGTGAACATTTCTCCACAAAAAGCCAGCTGTCAAGGATTAAGCTCCCCTGAAGCGGGGCCGGTATAGGTCAGAGCACATTGTAGACATGCGCCCCGGACCACTTATCATCTTCATCTGAGGAGGCAACCCGCGAAGGCACTCTCCTCAACTTCGCTCGGATCCGTAGCTGAGGCTTCGGATTCGCTCGTAAAGACAAACGAACATTTTATGCAT